>BQNB010063053.1:0-35836 GCA_026074375.1 Tanacetum coccineum
AAAAGCTGAAGGGAAATTACTTAAGCTAAAATTGAAAATTAAACTAAAACTAAAAGCTACTACTCTAAAACGGGAAAAGAGGATTCTTCCGTGTGTGTGAGAGGTGAGTGCTTTATATAGCCTGCCAAAGAATGTTCTAGTCCTAAAGTTTGTTACTCCTTCCTTCAATTCTTAGCCCTTTGATCATCTCAATGATTGGATCACAATTCTCCACCCTTGGATCATATTAAACTCACACGGATTGCCAGCTTGGCCATCCGTTGTGAGACACCTTGTGTGCTTCTTTTGAGAGTATTTGAAATGTAAAAATCCATCCTTTGTGTGCTTTTAGTCTTCCAACGTGGCATACCCCATGTGGGTTTGGACCAATGAGCTTGTTTGATGATGTGATGACCCTGCACACGTGTTCTTCTTCCCCTGAATTGACTATAGCACCCTTTAATTTAAAATTGCCCTTTGTTTTACCCTTTGGTTAATTGTAGGAGACGATGAACAGTAAACTGTTCATTGGCGCCTTTTTATAACTGAAAACGGGGTAAATGGATTTAAACTTTGGGGATATGGCAACTTAAGTCCTCCTCTTTGTTAGGTGTAAAAGTAATACACATCCAAGTGTATTACAACTTTCAGAAATGGCACATTTGGTCCTTGGACTTTTATAAAAGGGGAATGGGTTTAGGACATTGGGCTTTTGTTTTGGGCTTATGATCCGGGTAGGGTTTTAAGGGAAAATAAGGGCCCATTAAGCCTTAGGACCATTTGTGTAAGTTTTTAAAACTTGAGGGGCTGATTTGGAACTTTTTGTGGTTGACTTTTGTTGACCATAGTTGACTGAGGTTTGACTTTCTTGACTGCTTGACCACTTTTGACTTTGGCTTCCTTTGTGCTCTTCTGATTCCCGTGTCCGTGTTTGTCCGTTTTTGACGGTTTTCTTATGATTTTTATCTTATCCGTACCTGCACACACAAAACACAAAAACAAATAAATTTTTGCCATTTTTAGTCTGTTTGGTTCATTTAGGGTCATTTTTGGTATAAACAAATATGTGTATTTTACACTTATCAGACATTCCCGAAGAAGATTGTTGAATCGGTCCCATTCCTCATAAAAGGCTTCATCAAATCGTTGTTGAAATCTCGTGATTTCATTTTGAAGGTTTGTTGTCTTGGAGGGAGGGAAAAATTTGTTTATAAACACAAGTTATAAAACACCCAAATTCAATTTTTAAAAAACTTTTCCTTTTCTTTATATTTTTTTCTTAATAATTAAATAACTAACTACAACTTATCTGTGTTGACTATGTTAATGTTTTTCATTACCTTAGGGGTAACTTTAAGGATCATGGAACAAAAAGCACTTGAAAAGTGTCTTAAAAGATAACTTCATCATTCCTGAATTTTCACTTTTCCCATACTAAGCTTAAAAAAATAAGATCACCGTTAAGTACGAGCTAAGATGCTAAGACTACTTATAATTACAACTTGTGAATTTCTCCTCCCGACAAAAATCATATATTTAAGTGTGTGTGTTCAAATTAATTTAAACCATTAAATCCACAAATTTAGATAGTTGAAATCCGACCAAGCTTTACACAAGGGCCTTTTGGGCATAATATGTTAATAACATAGAAGATCATTGACACAACTCAAAGCAAACAAAACCCTCCTTAGCTAAGACATCGTTGGTTCACTTGTCCCATAAATGACTTTCTTCTCTAACATCCCACCGTCATCAGGTAAGTGCTATGGTTTTTGACACCCCATCCGGAGAATAATAATCGAGACGCATGAACTTTCGATGAAAAAGCCTTGTAGACTTTTGCAAATTTTGGTTCAAAAGAATATTTTGGTTTTAGAAAAGAAAACTTTTACTATTTATTTTCTAACTTGCAACATTATTATTACTATTTACATTATTAGGCTAGGAACCGGTATCACTTTTCTTTCGACGACACATCACACCTCCGACAAGAGTCGTGTACTTATTATGATACCAACCCTAAATATACATCCTCCACCCTTTCCTTATCGATGTCACAAACATCGGGAGCGAAACCGACAAATGCCCATAGTACTTTATTGCGATTGATTTGTAATATTAATTATTAACACGAAGAATTTATAACGTGCATCCTTTTTATTTCACCAACACATTTTTTCTTTTTTTTTTCATCAATTTTTTTTAAATATAAATTCAACACATTATTTTTTGCAAATAGTAAAAATTCAGTTTAGAAAACAAAGTAGTAAACTTGAACTTAAATTCTTATTCAAATGATGTTGACTTCATCCAGCGATAAAGCTTTTTCTCTGAATATGCTGATTAGACTTTTAAGAGTAAAACTCTAATTTGTAAGAATTAAAAAGAACACGTATAATATAATCATTTTAAGAACTCCAGCAGTACAGAAAAACCACACAAATTTAATCTTATAAAGCCTTTAGATTTCCAAATAAACTTTTGTTTAGCATCATAATTCGTAATCAACACTATCATCTCTTATTCTTTCATTTAAAAAATCTTCAATAAAGAATTCGCAAATACTTAGCCTATATAAAATCCAACTCGGCATATTTAAAATCTACTTAAGATTAGCACAAGTCTTCATTTACTAATGATTTCAAGTCTAGCATGTTTAAAGTCTACATGAGACTAGCACAAACTATCATCATTAATTGTTAAGGGAGAAAGCTAGAACTCAACACGTTTGATCGGGTCAAAAATTACTTCTTATTCTCACCAACGGAAAACCTACATTCGTGTCTTAACACTTATTATTATTTTACTAATATATTTATTTTTTCATTTTTAAATAAGAACTTTAAAATTTTTGCTATTTTTGTGGGAAAACGGGTACGTGAGAACAAAACAATAAGCAGGTAACATCAAATCGATAGATTCCCTCCCCACTCTTTTTACCCCCTTTTCCCCCAAACTAAAACAAACATTGTCCACAATGTTATAGCCGGGTCATCTACTGAAAATCTAAGCCTTTAAGAAGTATGCAAAAGATATAACGAAATCGAAATAAGATGAAAGGATATCGGATCTCCCCAAACTAATTTCAAACAAAGGATAGGAAGCTCGAGTGAACTGGGACACAACACCGAACACGAGAGTCTTCAGAAATTGTTGGTTTAATCCTACAAAAAATCACAACAAACAACAAACACAAAGAACGGAAGAAGCTAGCCTCAACACATCACAACACATTTGTTAGAAAATATAAAGAAGAAAGAAAAGGATAAGCATGGGGTGAACTCCCACGAAGCAGCTTGATTTTGTTCACCGAGTCGCAAGCTCGACTCGATCCCTGAATTCATTTGTCCTTAGGGAGAGCAATACTCAGAACAAGAAACTTCCATTGAAAATGCCACCGGCTTTAGATAAGAAAATGGAAAAGTGATGATGCCGGGGTCAAAAATGGTGTCTTCATTCCCGAAGGAGAAAAATGAAGAAAGAAAGAGAATGAAGGTCAAATCTGAAACAAGGGTGGGACGGGTGGGTAAAATATCGGCCATAAAACCTTGAGGTTTAAAAACAACCTTAAACACTTTGGTTATCAAAATACCCGCGTCGGGTTCAAGACATTTCTCAACATCTGGTAGTTCCGGAGGAGGACGAGGAAATGAGGGATCGAAATGAAATGATTCAAACTCGGGAAGCTCCAAAAGAGTATTATTTGAATTATCAATGCTAAGCAACCCATCCTGATTGGGCTCAATCTCAAAAAGAAACGAATCATACTCGGGAAGAGAGTAATTAGCATGAGTAGTGGTACTGCCACTTCTCGTCTCTTCCGTATGATCGCTAAAAGTCTCGAATTCGGGTAAAGAATTATCCAAATGAGAAAGAGAAGTATCGGACTCCTCTAAGAACGAATCACTATCTGCGACGGGGATAGGAAATGGAGAAAGAGACTTGAGCACACGATCCGGAGTAGGGTTAACTTTCAAAGATTCGATATTAGAAATAAGACGATGTACGTTTAATAATTTCTCTCGAAGAATAACGTCTTGGATTTGAAAAATATCTTCTAAATCAAACTCTTTTTCTTCTTGTTCGACATCATTCACCTCTACGAAGCTATCGTACTCTGAATAGGAAGGTGATGCATCAATGTACTCGATGTTCTCAAAAGAATCGTCATCACTTGAAGTATCATCATTTGGATCAAAATCGGCTTCAACAATTCCCTGTGGAATTGGAGCAATATGAGCAAGTTCACCGGCGAACTCCTCGAGAATTGGGTCGATCTTAGAAGAATAAACAATCGAAGTATCACGGTTAATCAAAGATTCCACAAAATCGGACTCAACATTAACACAATTATTATCACAAGTAGGCACATCACTCGTATCGTCGGACATACCCTCGAACTCACTTGGGATTGGGACAAGGTTCTCAATACTAGGAGTAGTGTCAAGATGCTCGTCCCCCATACTTAGAGAGTTATCGGGCTCCTCGATCGGTAAGTCGGGTGTAATTGTTTTAGATGTAGAATATCGAGCAATAATATCTCTTAAAGGAATATAATCATCCTCGTCGACAAAAGGAATAGAAAGCATGCGACGACGGGCAGCAGAATACTGTTCTTCATTGTAAGCTTGCTCCTTTTTTCAAACTTCGCTGCCCCATTCATTAAAATCCTGCTTAAGTTTCCGAATTCTAATCTCATAATCTCTCTCGTATTCTTCATCAATCTTCTCGCCTCAAAATCTTTTATAACCCAAATCATTCGTGACATCTTTAATTTTGTAATAAACCAATTGCTGCTCATGCCTCATTTCCTCGATACTCATATCCTCTATTCGTTTTATTTCTTCAAGCTCTTCTTGTGCTTGTAGAAATCTTTGATGATCGACGGAGTCTTGCGGGGGTTGAGGTTGGTCAAAACCGGAATAATTAGGATAATAGCAAGAATTTTGCTCACAATAATCTTCATTCATTGGTTGACATTGAAAAGTTTCATGAGGACCCCCGCAATTTGCACAACAAAGATATTGTTGAGAATAACTTTGAGAATTTTGTGGAAAATAATTATCATTAAAGTTTTGATTGTAACACGGCTCCTGTTCATAGACAAACGGGAACTGTGGTGAACAATCATAACCATAATGAGCATTATTTCCACATAACTCACACAAGTAAGTCTCAAACTGGAGTTGTGGAGGGTAGGTGAGAACACTTGGAGAAACATTGAAAGAATGAGGTTTGGAATCATAGATGAATGAATTCTCATCTTCATAATTGCATGTAGGATGAACATTTGGCAAAGTCTGTGAGAGCTTAACAATGGTTTGATTGCATTGTTCTGGATTAGAGATAATCAAAACATTTGGTGGGCAATTATAACCGTAATGAGCACCTTTCCCACAAAACTTGCAAATTCATTGTTGACAAAAAATTCCATCTAATGAATCACCGCACTCGTAACAACAATTTTGGTTAATTAGTGGAGGACCTTGCGAAAACTTTACACCGGGGTCTTGATTGACAACGATTGGCTCTTGAAGAGCATTAATAACGTTGGTATTGTCATTGGACGATTCGAAAGTATCTTGAGAGTCTTGGAAAATTCCATTTTCAACACAATATGTAAGTAAGTCTTCCTCGAATTTTTTTCGTAAAAGAGCACATCCACGACAATACGGACCATCAACCGGGGTTCCACACTTTGCACAACACGAAGAAGATTCGGGTTCGGGAACAAGAATCTTGTTTTCAAGACTTCCTATTGAACAACATTCTCTAGTGTACAAACTTCCACAAGACGAGCATTCTTTAATTGAGAAAAGGGGTTTCAAACGATGAGACGCCATAAGAATTAAAAATAAAGAAGGATGTGAAAAAGAATTAAATGAAAAAGAGGTTTAAGGAGATTATTTTTGGTTTTTCAATTTTTTAAACAACATATTTTATTTACGGACAAAACGAGAGACACCTTAAACCAAATAATCAACTTACTTCACGGTAGCTCTTAAAAATTGCTTCTTAAGGTGAGCCGTACCTCGTAAATGACACAAATGACAAGTTTTTGAATCTTTGGTTCGATTTGAGAACTTTTCAAGTTCACCGGAACTTATTTATGATAATACCTCAATTGAAGGTATTATATGTTGGTGTTCGTTAGCCAACTTTGTGTATTTTATTTTTTTTCAGGAAATTTTTTTTTATATATTTTTTTATATTTATATGATAATTATACTAAAAAGAAAAAGAAAATATTTTTTACTTTTAGGTTTTTTAATTTTTTTGGATTTTTGAAATATTTAACAAAAATTAAACTTTCGAGGACGAAAGGATATTCAAACCAAATTCAACATACGTAAACGACGGAATCTTTAACAAAAGTCCCCGACAACGATGCCAAAAACTAGTGTTGCAGTTTTAATACACAATAAAATATATAATAATATATTCCAAAAGAGCAATTAAGAACTTTCCTAAAGTCTCCCTTAAGAAAAGCTTACTCTAAAAGATATATATATAATATATAATACGTATATTTAACCGGAAATTATGATCACCAGGGTCGTTTCCCCAACGACTTGTGAAATTGAAACCACGCCTTAGTTTGAATTATAATTTGAATGAGAGAAAAGATATTTTTGAGTATCTATAACTACTAAATAAAAGCAACAATTAAATTGAACAATTAAAAACAATTAAACACTTAGACAATTAACGGGAAACAAATAAAACGCGACAAATGAGCAAATAAGCTAAAATTAACTCCTAAAAATTCAAACTAAATTTCTAAACCTAAATTAGGACAAAAGAAAACTTTAAGAAAAAGAAAAACATATTTTTGATTGTTTTTGAATTTATTATGAATTAAAAACTAATTTAATCTAATTAAATCCTAAAAAATAGCAAATTAAGTCCTAAAAATTGAGTTTAAATAGTAAAAGTCTAAAATAACATAAAAACTCTGAAAACTATTTTTAACTATTTTAAAAATTAAAATTCTATTTTTAAAATTAAAATTAAAAGCCTAAAAATGAAAATAAAAATCTAAAAGAGGTGAAAATGATTTTAATGATTGTAAAACTAAAACTAATTTTTCTAAATCTAAAAACTATTTTTTTTAATTTTCTAAAACATTTTTCTATTTTTTAATGATTTTTCAATTTTTAAACCTACGAAAAATCCTAAGACATTATAAAATAAAAGGAAAAATTTGAAATTCAGAAAAAGGTGTAAAATGTAACAAACAACCTAGGAAAAATATTAACCAAGTCCACGAGCTATTAAAAAAATAAGCTCTAAATAAGCTTGTATAAGCTACGGCTTATAAATAAAAAGGAAATTTAAAACGTGTACAAGTATTAGATTGTGCAAGACATGGTTAGATGAGCTATTGAAGCACAATGGTAAAACGTATGGTAACTATGCTAGAGGTCTTGAGTTCGAAACTGGCAACACCCCCTTTTTGCTACTTTTTTTATTTTTTTTTTCAAAACAAACAGCTAAAACTGAAAGAGCACATGATTATAAGCAACTTTAATAAAAACCATATAGGTTGAAACTTATTTTAAGCTCACAAGAAGCTCTTAAAGCAGCTGATTACAGAAAGTTGGCTTTTGAGCCTTCTTTAGCTTATTGTCACTTAAAAGCTTGCACAAGCTTCAATTTAAGTTCAATTCAAAAAGTAAAAGCTGTTCTAGGATCCTATTGATGCCTACTAACTAGAAATGGAAAGCAACTTAAACCACTAACACTTAAACCTAGCTGAAATTAAAAATCTAAAAGCTAAACTCAGGCACAAACACAAAGAGCTCAAAATCAAGTTAAGCTCAAAAGCTCAATAAACAAAGATAGAAGCTAAGCTTATGGAATATTATCTAACTACTTATAAAATTTGAATTCAAGTAATAAAAACAGATATCATAAGCTAAATTTATAAAATTAAAAGCTAATCTAATTTACTACTTTTTTGGTCTTTTTTATGAATTTTTAAGCTAAATGTACTAAAGCAAATAAGCCTGAAAATGAAAAAAAAACTAGCCTAAATCTATGCTAAGCTATGTCTAAACTATAAGCTAGATGAAAGCTTAATCCTAAATCCTACTAATACTAGTTGAAATGAGGTAAAAAAAATGACAGCTGTAGTAACTTCTTAGGTTACTGCTGGTGCACTTGACAAGAGTGCAAGACCAAAATGCAAGTAACCTTGTGGTTACTACTGCATTTGACATACTTAAATAGAGTGCAAAAACACTTAGCAAACCAAATCCAAGCCTTTCAAGGCTTGGATCAAACTTTTACAAGCAAAGAAAAAGGGAATTAGTACCTGGTGATGAGACAAGCTTAATAAGCCACAAAATGATTTAAAATGTAAACTAAACCTCAAAACTTGTTTAAAACTTGATAATCTAAGAAAACTCAACTGTCCAAATTGATAACACAAAATCCTATTGACTTTTGATGGTCAAAATCCCTTAAACCAAACACCCCTTAATACTTTGACAGAATTTGATCAAACTAACAAATTTGAATTCCATTTAACAAAACCTCATTACCAGATAAAAACTAGCTTATAATAACCCTAACAAACATAAATCAATCAATTTACTAGGCTAGAATTAAAGATCTACACTATGCTAAATTATTTTTGTTTTTTATGGATTTTAAAGACAAAATGAAATTTAAAGATTAAGCTAAAAATAGATGACTAAATTTGATGAGTAAGCACTAAGTAGAAATTTAAAACTCAAATAAGCAGCTAGAAAACAGATAAGCACAATTAATAAGCAAATAAGCAAATCTAAGCTATTTAAGCAATTTTAAGCTAAAAATTAAAGGACAAGAAAGTAAATAGAAAACTTACAGAATGCTTCAGCTAAACAGAAGCTTTTAGGCTCTTAGAGCTTATCTACAGCTCTAGCTTATCCTTATGGATAAGCTAGTAAAAGTCCTTGGGATTCCTTCCATGATTGAATCCCCTTCCAAAGCTTTTAAGTCCAAAATAGTTAAGGTTTTAAACTAATTTTAGATTTAAGGTGTAATTAAGGTATGTTTAAGCTCAATCATAAGCTTAAAGACTTATGAGAGCTATTGAGCTTATTAGAACAGTAGCTTAATATTTGAGAGGAAGTGAGAGCTTATGAATGAAAAACAAAAGTGCTTATGACAGATTATTTAAGAGTAAAACTAGATTTCATTAAAATAAAACTTGATTACATGATTAAAAGGAAATTACAACTGAATTTAAAAAGGAAATTGCAATAAGCTAAATTTAAGCTAAAATCTACTAAGCTACTATATGTGTGTGTGTGAGAGTGTGAGCTCTATTTATAGCCTCTTGGTGAAGCTTCCAGACCTTGCTTGCTACCCACGCTCCTTTCAATCTCAATCGTACAAATCTTCAATCATTGGGAAGTAATTCATAGCCGTTTGATCAAAAACTATCTCACACGGATTGCCAGCGTGGCAATCCGTGATTGAGACGTTGTGCTTTCTTTGTGTGAGCAAGTAGTACCAAATTTAATCATTCTTTATGCTTTCCTTGATTTCTACGTGTGATTCTAGCTTGACTTGACCAATGAGAGCTCCTGAAATGACTAATAAACCCTGGCATTTTGTTCTTGACCCCATGAATTGTCGTTTGTACCCCTTGATTGTGAAAAGCCCTATGATTTGACTGCAAGGTAAAAGTGGGAAGACGATGAATAGTGTAACAAGTTTTCCCGCTTTTATTTTGACTGAAAAAGGGGTAAAATGGGTATGAGTTTGGGATAATTGCAATTTGGGTCCTTGTGGTTTTTGAAATATAAGTGCAATGATAACCAAAATGTAATAAACTTTCACTTTTGGCAATTTTGGTCTCTAGAGTTATATGAAAATGGGTAATGGGCTAAAGGTAATGGGCTTTTAGTTATGGGCTTGGTATCCGGGTAAGGTTTTTAAGGGTTTAAGGGCCCATTTAGGTACAAGGACCATTTGTGTAACATTTGAAACTTAGAGGGACTCTAATGAAACATTTGGGATTTGTCCTTTTGTGAGTTGACTTTTCTTTGCCCATAGTTGACTGAGGTTGACCATTTGACTAAAGCTTGACTTTTTCTGGCTTTGGCTTTGAATTTTTGGCTTCTCTTGTGCTTTTCTGATTCATGTGTCCGTGTTTGCCCCTTTTTGACTATTTTCTTGTGATTTTTGATATATCCATACCTGCACACACAAAACATAAAAACAAGCATATCTTTGTCATTTTTAGTCTGTTTTAGGTCATTTAGGGACATTTTTGGTATAAACAAATATGTGTATTTTACACTTATCAAAATGCTTAAAGAATAATGCTTTATTTAGGCATTTTAACAATGGTGATATCTAAAGGTCATGGTATGATGATGAATATACGATGGATCAATTATGAATGAATGATGAATAATGATGAGATGAATAAAGTGGTAAGAAACAACAAGGTAGATAACGGGATTGCCTTTGTATTTAAGAACAACTTGCCTTAGTACTATACATAGTCAAGATTTGACAAGTGCTTTTATTTATACCACATATCCTGTGGCTAGGTTAAGGATAAAAACTGGAATTTAAACTAGAAACTGGATGATCATTCCATGCGGTTCTGGAGTTCGATGATGGAGTTCATGAGATTTTCTATGTCTGCTTGGTGACGAGTTTCCATGTCGTTGATAACTTCTCCTAATTCAGCAATCCTATAGCGGGCTAGAGAAATTTTATGGTTGCATCCTATTTGCTTCCTCTGGAGTTTGGAAATCTGAGTATGAGCTTGCTGAAGTTCGGCTTCCAGAGCATCAAAATCTCGTTGAATAATTACAGTTCCTTTTCCGAGGCCTTCGATTCCATTTTCAATATGCTCGATACGTTCGATGGGGATTGCATCTAGGCTATTTAAGATATCCAGGATTTGTTCTTCATGACGCTCGATAGTTGACTTTTGAGAGCTTTCGCCAATCTCAAAAGTTTGAGGTTGGAACGGGGTAGAAGAAGATGATTTTGTTGGTGAAAGAAGTCCTTCTGGAAGAAAGAATTCTTGAGGTTTAGGAGGTATGATAATTGGAGGCGGGATTGGTGATTTTTTAGTATAGAAAGCTTGTAAATTCTTCATGTAAGGATCATCGGGAAATAACGAAAGGGTCGGTGAAGCTAGCGGGGCAATTCCAAATAAATTAGAAGCACTAGAGTAAGTTTTCCCTGGAGAGGCCGGGACATAATCCAGAGAAGCCGGGGGAACATAGTTTGGGAAATTGGAAGAAAAGGCATCCTCTAAATTGGCAGTAGGATGGTCGGGGGAAGACATCGTTCTGCTTAACAACCCAGCAGTAAATAACATAAGTTATTTATTTAGTAATATAATAGTTATGTAACTTTACATACCATTCCGGGAGATATAGCGGCACGGAGGACTTTCTTGGATGGAAAAAGAAAAGTAGTTATAGTTAAGGTTTTAACCTTGTTCTCTATAACGTTGGCTCTTGATACCAAATCTGTAACACCCCCATTTTTACATATAGCAGCGGAAGCTAATCTGGGGTATTACTTCAAGGTACAACAGTCATAATCATAGAAAACGAATCAAAAAGAGTCGTTTATGAAAATAAGTTATCATTCATTATTTCTTCAGAGTTTTTACAAACGAGAGGTTCCCAAAATCTATACAATAAAGTTTGAATGATAACGGTTTTTCCATCTTCATGTCCTCGCCACTCCGTGCCATTAGTTACCTGAGATAAAACATGCTAAAAAGTCAACACAAAGGTTGAGTGAAATCCATAGGTTTAAGTAATATAATTTGAATGCAAATGCGATATTTGGGTTACGTTGATATACACCCAGTATTGAAAACATATAATTAAAATCATCTTGAACAAGACAATATGATCTTCTTGAACGGGTTCACTATCCTCAACGGGGATAGGAGATACGGGAAGAGACTCGATAATTGAACTTTGATTAGCATGAATATTTTCTTATGTCTGGGAAGTTGAAATCTCACAAAGCATTGTCATAAGACTAAGATATTCCCCAAATTCACGATCATTCCTTGAAGGAAGTGTTAAAAATTCACCGGCAAACTCATGGTGAAGAGGATCACTCCTTGGAGAAAAAGTAATTAAAGATTCATTTTGTTCTGGTTCATGATCGGAAATCACTTCGGAAGCAAGATTATGGGTAGTATCATCACTAAGCAGATTATCAAGAAAAGTTACGTCTCCTTCTGAATCGAAATAACCTTCCTCAAAGTTAGAAGAAACTTCTATGGCTAGAAAAGATCGATCATCATCAAACATACGCTCTTCTTGGAGCACAAACACTCAACCTATCGGCCAAAGGTGTGTTAAGATAAAACTGGTTCAACGTAAACGTTGGAATTCTTGATCTAACAAATCTCTTCCATATTCATCAAAAGATGGATTATGGTGCTAGATTTGAAATTGTCATCAAATTCAAAAAGAGGATTTGAATGATCTTGAAAATTTCCTTCTTGAATATCTTTTTTAAGAAGAGTGAGTTCATCGGCAAACTCCTTAAGATTATCACTAGTCTTCACCGGAGAAGAACTAGGAGAAGGATCATCAGAATGAGTAGTGGTACTGCCACTAAACAGATCATCTTTTGAGAAATCGATGACAGAAATGGCTTGAACAAAATGCTTATTTTTCTTATATTTATCGGCATAATAAACAAGTTCTTCCTTTCCTACTCTTAAAGTCAATGTTTCTTCGTACAAATCAATGAGAGCTTTTGCGGTGCGAAGGAAGGGTCTTCCTAAAATAATAGGCACTCTTGGGTCTGGTTCAAAATTAACCACTACAAAATCAGCAAGAAAAGTGAAACCATCAACTCTAACTACAACATCCTCGGCTATGCCCATTGGGCGAGTAATTAAACGATTGGCAAGCTCGAGTGTCATTTGAGTAGGAGTCAAAGCTTCAAGCCCAAGTTGCTGAATAGAATGAGGTAAAAGATTTATGCTAGCTCCGGAATCGGCTAAAGCACTAGTCCTATCAAGCTCTTGTAAAGCACATGGGATAAGAAATTTTCCTGGATCTTCGAGCTTCTCGGGAACTTTGTTCATGATGATAGCAGAACATTCAGCATTTACGGTTGTAATGGCGATTTCTTCGAGTTTCTCTTTGTTCCTTACTTAACCATTTTTTGAACTTTGGCATTTTGACAAGAGCATCTTTCAATCCAATCTCTAAACGGAGTTGTTTGAACATCTTCAAGAACCGGCTATGTTGAGCACTTGGTTTATCGTTCTCTCTCACTTTCATCCTCTCAGGATATGGAAGTTTAGGTTGATACGACGTTGGTTTTGGAGAATTAGGCTCTTGAATTTCAACATTAACGGTTTTCTTTGCTTTTGGTTTTGGGATTTCAATGAAAATGGAATCTTCTTCCTCTGGAGGTGGGACTTGTGCGGTACTTTCTAAACTTGGTTTTTGCACTTTGTCCATTGACGTCTCCGGGTTTTGTTCGGGTTCCTTTGAAGGAATAGAAACAACGGGTGTAGGAACAAGAGGAGTCGAAGGTCCTTCACAAGTTTTACCACTTCGTGTGGTGATAGCATTAACATGCTCACGAGGGTTAGTTACGGTTTGACTTGGTAGAGTTCCTGAATTCGAAGATGAAGCGGTGTTGGAAGTTATGAACTTAGAAAGCATTTCCGTTAAATTTGTCATCTGGTTTTGTAAACCTTGGCCTTGATTTTGCTTTTGAACATTTTTCAACACCGCATCGTTTGCCTTGACGTAGTTTTCAAAATCCGTTTTCGAAACACCTTGAAATTTAGGTGCGTAGAGCTTGATATGGTGGAACTTGGTAAACCGGTGGTTGATTGGTTGGTGGAGAGAGTGCGAGCGACGCGCAGAGCGCCTTGATTGTTTTGATGGTTTTTTGATTGATTTGTTCCACGATTTGATTTGAATTGAAATGTTTTCCTTGATATCGGCTATTGGTTCCTGGTTGTATTGAACATTTGGTGATTAAACCCGGGTGGTCTCATCGATTTACCAAATTAGGAGGATTTCCTTTAAAAATAGTTTCCAACTGTGGCGGTTGTGGTTGGAATTGAATGAATGTTATCATGAAAAACAGGATAATCATTCCTTGTTAACGGACAATGGTTGAAATTATGGTTCGAACCACAAGTTAACCCAACTTTCTCGACCTTTCTTTGATGGTAGCAGGAGTCGTACATTCCTTTTTCACTAATCATCTTTTTCTAATCGGACTCATTCGAATATCCTTTTGTCTTTAAGAAGAACGTCGAGTTGTTGAAATACAAAAGACTTAGAAGGTGAAAGTAGAAAGTAGGAGTCATTCATACTCACTCTTGGTTCAATTGCATGACTTCGTGAATAAAGAAACCTTGGATTTTACCCTCAATCAATGGCTAAACCATCACGAGGCATCTTATCTAGAAAATTTCCACCCGCAGCGGAATCTAAAGCATCTTGATCATTGGTATTCAAAGAATTGTAGAACGTATCAAGTTGATGTAATTCCGAGAAACCATGATGAGGACATTGATGAAGAAGTCCTTTGAAACGTTCCTATGCTTCGTTGAAAGTTTCATTCGGTTTTGGTAGAAAGTGGTGATTTCATTTCGAAGGTAAGTTTTTTTCGAAGGTGGAAAGAATTGGTTTATAAATTTCGAGACAAGATCATCCCACGTTAGAATCGATCGAGGTGGTTCCTTATCTAGCCAAGTCTGGGCTTCACCTTCGAGAGATAAAGGAAAAAGCAAAAGCTTAATCGTTGTATTTAGAACTTCGGGATGTCTAAACGTAGAAGTAACCTTGTTGAAAAATCGAAGATGATTATGAGGGTCTTATTCACCTTGATGCTGACTTGAGTGGTACTCCGGTCGACCAAACGAAATATCGTAGTATGGTCGGAGCACTCATGTACCTAACAGCAAGTAGACCAGATATTGTACATGCAACATGTTTTTGTGCTCGCTATCAAGCGAAACCGACTGAGAAACATCTCACTGCGGTTAAACGGATCTTTCGGTACCTTAAAGACTCCATTAACATGGGTCTCTGGTATCCGAAGGACACCGGTTTCGAACTAACTGCTTTTTCAGATTCGGATCACGCGGGCTGTCTCGATTCACGTAAGAGCACATCTGGTGGCATACAATTTCTAGGTGGTGATAAGTTAGTCAGCTGGTCATCCAAAAAGCAGGACTGCACTTCAATGTCTTCAGCAGAAGCCGAGTATGTGTCTTTATCTGCGTGCTGCGCACAAGTTCTATGGTTGAGAACTCAGCTCACAGATTATGGCTTTCACTTTGATAAAATACCTATGTATTGTGACTCAAAGGCAGCCATAGCCATCTCGTGCAATCCAGTCCAGCATTCCCGTACCAAGCACATCGATGTCAGATATCACTTCATAAAGGAACAGGTTGAAAAGGGTATTGTTGAATTATTCTTTGTCGGAACTGAATACCAGTTAGCTGACTTGTTCACTAAAGCTTTATCGGAAGATAGGTTTAAGTATCTTGTCAGACAACTCGGTATGAGATGTTTGACTCCAGATGAACTGGAGGTTCTGGCAATTGAATCTGCTTGATCCATCAAACATCAATTTGTAAATATTTTTATTCTTTCTTTATTTTTGATTTCTAAAAAATTTTGAAAAAAGAAAATACAAAAATATAAAACCAACAAAAAGAAAATAGAAAAATATAAAACCTAGAAAAACAAAATATAAAATCAGAAAATTTTCAAAAATACCAAAAAGAATCTTCTCGACATGTCTCTTGGAATCGATAACATTTACGTACCTAGAAATGTTGATTAACATCGACACGGGCGTGTAAATGAAGTTCGAGCGAGAGTTTCAAATGCTTTCAAAACATGTCATTTCTAAATTTTTCTCAATGACTTATGTACATTTCAGTGCATAACTCGGTCTCGAATGTCACAGGGAAGTGTACGCCTCAGTGCGCTTACTCTAAAATAGAAGAGAAGTCTTCTATCATGTTTTTAAAATCGTTGAACACAATTTTTCAAAAAGAACTTTCAATGTCAAAATTGTCTACAATATAATTTGTGGTATTTTTCCATAAAAAGTGGTATTTGTTAAAATTGTGTGTTCAACACTCCCTTCCTCGAATAATTTTCAAAGAATTGTAGTACGTAGAATGTCATTTTATGTGAATCAATTTCTGAGGGGGAGCTTTTTAAAACAAAGCCTTTTAATGTGTCGGATACTTCTCTCTAATGTCAAATTTTATGTATCCAAACACACCTCGTGAAATTAAAAATGTGGAAACTTATAATGTCAATTATAAAAGATACATGATCACTAAGGCATCTCACTCCGTCTTCAACATTTTGTGGTGTCATATCAATTTTTCATTCCAATGTCAAGTTTTAATAAATATTGGTATCCCACATATACTGTTGAAGGGGAGCAATCGGAAAATGAATTCATGCAATATCGTAGTATAATTTTTCTCCCCATGGAATTTTTCATGTCAAATTTTAATCAATTGGTATTTCAAATACTAAGTGTTTTATTATTTAAAATAAGGGGAGAAAATGTGATTAAAATATGAATATAAAAATGTATCTTTAAGACTCCTAAGTGGCAACTCTTTCCTTCATGTGCAAAACAATTTCGAATCACAGAGCACATGTGTAGGGGGAGTAATATAGATCAATAAACATGTCAAAAATGTTTTACTGGTTTCGATCTCGTATACCCAAACTAACCATTAATCTATCACGACGACTTCTGAAGTCATAAGGTGTGCGGCTTAGGTTAGGTATATAAGTCCATAGCGATCTCCACCAGAAACCGAGATTCCCAAGGACACTCCATAGTTAGAAATAACAGTCCTTAGGTATGATTGGCCCGAAGAATGTGTATGCTGGAAAAATGCAGACTAAGACTTGCAGCTAACACCTGAACAAATCAGACAACAAGGTGTTAATTTAATGACGTCTAGGTATTGCATTGAAGGGGTTTTGAAAAGACATAAAAGAAACAGGTATGATAAAAGGGTGAAAACAAAGCAGCCCTCCAAACAACTTAGGCAATACACAAATACAAGCACACATAGACAACCTCGCTAGATCACACTACATCTAATCTATCAAAAACTCACAAAATCGATAGACCCTGTTCTGAACTAAATTGACAGAACGCTAACACACTCATGGAACCCTAGCGTGATGCAATGACGACACCTCTTCACCATACAGCCCGCATATTATCGGAGTTTATCCCTCTTCAAAAAGAAACTAGACTCATTTCTGTCAACGGAGCGAGACCTCCCCACCCCCAACCGTTATCATAATGACATTTTCCCCCCCCCCTCTCTACGAACTCCCACACACAAACACAAACCTGAGTCGACGAGAGGCATGCGCACACAGAGCAGAGCGCACAGAATGATCTCAGAACCAGATCAAGCAATCTAACATTTAGAGTATCTCCACAGTGACAAAATGAATTGAACAACAAGTATTAATCTCCATTTCTTGAGAAGAGAAACCCGATTAAATGCCGCTCTGATGGACACAGGGAGTATCGTCTGGGGCAATTAAGATCACTGGTGAATCCCCATGACAGTCCGTCATTCAAATATCCAACAAATCATCTCATTGATCTGAATTTTTGATTACAGATTATATTGTATTCTGTGCGCACCCACGGATATTTCTCTGCCCTAAGTTGTTTGGCAGTGCTTGCTTTGTTTTCAACCCTTTATCCATTACTTTTTCATTTTATAACATCTATCATACCCCTTTCTCAAATGCAATCAACCCTAGAACGTCATGTACTAACTATCCCACCCAAAATAACTCTCTGTCTTCTAGATTGATTGTCTAAACACCACGACGTTCCCACCTGCGGTCCACCATTCATTAAGGTTCTGCATTTTTCGCCGCATACAATTCTTCTCCAATCATACCTTAAGGACTGTTATTTCTAACTATGGAGTGTCTTGGTTAGATCCCTCCGGTTTCTGGTGATCGGTAGGACTTAACCTAACCTAACCACCTTATGACTTCAAATCGTCGTTAATAAATAGGTGTTGGTGTATAGAGATCGAACCATACAAACATTTTCATGAAATTTTTACTTTTCAAACTACTACCCCCTACACAATGTGCTCCGAGATTCCGAAATTGTTTAGTCCCCAATAGAACAACGGAGACAAGCGCGTTGCACTTTCTAGAGTCTTACACAAGAATCTACATATCAGACTGTCCATCTCTATATACTCATATTTTAATCACAATTTCTCCCCCCCTTATTTTAAATAATAACAGACACTTAGTACATTTTCTCAATACCAACTGATTAAAATTCTTGCGACACTGCAAAAACAATTCCATGGGGAGAAAACTGATACTACGATCTAAATTGCATGAATTCTTCATTTTCCGATTGAGCTCCCCTCTCGAACAGGTAAAATGTGCGGGGATACCAATAATTTATTAAAACTTGACATTTGGAGATGAAAAAATTGATATACACCACAAAATATGAAGACGGAGTGAGATCGACCTTTAGTAGAACAATGCAATATTAATAATGTGACATTAATACAAGTTCCACACTTTAATTTCACAGATGTGTTTGGATCACTAAAAATTGACACATTTATGAGAAGTAATCCGACACATTAAAAGGCTTTGTTTTAAAAAGCACGCCCTGCAAAAATTGAATTCACATAAAATGACATTCTACTAACAACAATTCTTCTTGAAAATTATTCGAGAGGAAGGGAGTAGTTGACACACACAATGTTAACAAATACCACTTTTTCTGGAAAAAATACCACAAATTATATTGTAGAACAATTTTGACATGAAAGTTCTTTTGATTCAAATGTGTTCAACGATTTTAAAAACATGATAGAAGACTAGTCCATCTTCATGTATAAAGTAAGCTGCCACTGAGGCGTACACTTTACCCCCTGCGTTACAATCGAAGACCGATTTATGCCAACTGAAATGTATAAACATAAGACCATTGAGAACAAAATTTAGAAATGAACATGTTGTCTGAAAGAATTTGAAACTCTCGCTCGAACTTCATTTACAAACCGCCGTGTCGCTGTGTCTTCATCAACATTTTTCAAGTACGTAAATGTTATCGATATCCAAGAGACATGTCGAAGCAAGATTGTTTATGGTATTTTTTGAACAAATTTTCTGATTTTATATTTTGTTTTTCAGTTTTATTTTGTTATTTTCTTTTTGTTGGTTTTTATAATTTTCGTATTCTCTTTTTTTATCAAAATTTTTTAGAAATCAAAAATAAAGAAAGATATAAAAAATATTTACAAATGATGTTTGGATGGATCAGCAGATTTCACTTGCCAGAACCTCCAGTCCATCTGGAGTCAACATCTCTTACCGAGTGTCTGACAAGATACTTAAACCTACTCTTCCGATAAGCTTTAAGTGAACAAGTCAGCTAACTGGTATTCAGTTCCGACAAAAGAATAATTCAACAATACCCTTTTCGACCTGTTCCTTTATGAAGTGAATCTGACATTCGATTTGCCTTGTGACACGTGAATGCTGGACTGATTGCACGAGATGTGCTAGTGGCTTGGCTGCCTTTGTAGTCAAATACGATAGGTATTTTATCAAAGTGAAAGCCATAATCTGTGAGCTGAAGTTCTCACCATAGGGAAACTTGTGCGCAGCACGCAGAAAAAGACAACATACCGGCTTCTGCTGTAAGACATTGAAGTGCATCCTGATCTTTTGGAATGACCAGCTGACTAACTTATCACCACCAAAAATTGAATGCCACCAGATGTGCCTCTAACGTGATATCGCGAGACAACAACCCCAGCGAGATCACGAAACTGAAAAAGCAGTTAGTTCGAAAGCCGTGTCCTTCGGAATAGCCAGAAGCAGACCCATGTTCAAATGAGAGGATCCTTAAGGTACCCGAAAGAGACTCCGTTAAAAAAAACCGCAGTAGAGATGATTCTCAGTCGGTTGCGTCACTTGATAGCGAAGAGCACAAAAACATGTTGCATGTACAATATCTGGTCTACTTGCTGTTACAGGCTACATAGACAGCTTCCGACCATAACAACGATCATTTCGCTTTGCGTTCGATCGCAAAGGATTACCAACTCAAGTCAGATATCAAGGTGAATAAGACCTCATAATCATCTTCGAATTTTCAACAAGGTTTACTATCTACGTTTAGACATCCCGAAGATTTCTAAATACCAACTGATGAAGATCTTTTTTGCTTTTTCCTTTATCTCTCGAAGGTGAAGCCCTAGACATGCTATGATAAGGAACCACCTCGATCGATTCTGAACGTGGGATGATCTTGTCTCGCGATAATTTAATAAACCAATTCTTTCCACTTCGAAAAAAACTTTACCTTCGAAATAAACATCACCCACTTTCCTAACCAAACCGAATGAAACTTCAACGAAGCAATCAGAACGTTTCAAAGGACTTCTCAATCAATGTCCTCATCATGGTATTCTTCTCTCGGAATTACATCAACTTGATACGTTCTACAATTCTTGAATACCCATTGATCAAGATGCTTTAGATTCCTGCTGCGGTGGAAATTTTCTAGATAAGATGCCTTGTGATGGTTTGGCCATTATTGAGACTAAATCCAAGGTTCGTTATTCAAGAAGTCGTGCAATTGAACCAAGAGTGAGTATGAATGCTCCTCTTTCTACTTCTTCACCTTCTAATTCTTTGCGTCAATTTGACCAAACACACTTCGCCGCTTCTCTTTAAAGACACAATGGATCATTATTCGAATGAGCCGATTAGAAAAAATGATTAGTGAAAAGAATGTTACGAACAAGCCTGCTACCTAACACAAAGAATCGAGAAAGTTTGAGTGCGTTACAATGTGTTTCAAACATAGTGATTTCAACAATTGTCCATTAACAAGGAATGATTTTCCCGTTTTTTATGATAACATTCATCAATTCCAACAAACCGCCACCGTTGGCAACTTTGTTTAAAGGAATCCTCCTAATTTGGTAAATCAGATGAGACCACCCGGTTTTAATCAACCAAATGTTCAAAACAACCAAGGAAACCAAAGCCGATATCAAGGAAACAATTTCAATTCAAATCAAAATCGTGGAAACAATTTCAATCAAAACCATCAAAACAATCAAGGTCAAGTTTATCAACCACCAACCAATCAACCACCAGTTTACCAAGTTCCACCATATCAAGCTCCTACCGACCCTAAAATTCAAGTGTTTCGAAAATGGATTCTTTGAAAACATTCTCTCACAGAGGCAAACGATGCGGTGTTGAAAAATGTTCAAAATCAAGGTCAAAATTTGCAAAATCAAATGGCTAATGTTACGAGTTTGTTGACAAGTCTTTGTAATAATTTCAAAAATTCCGCCTCTACTTCGAATTCAGGAACTCTTCCAAGTCAAACCGTAACTAACCCTCGTGAGCATGTAAATGCTATCACCACAAGAAGCGGTAAAACTTTGGAAGGACCTTCGACTCCTCTTGTTCCTACACCCGTTGTTTCTATTCCTTCAAAGGAACCCGAACAAAATCAGGAGACGTCAATGGACAAAGTGCAAAAATCAAGTTTAGAAAGTACCGCACAAGTCCAACCTCTGGAGGAAGAAGAATCTATTTTCATGGAAATTCCAAAACCAAAAGCAAAGAAAACCGTTAATGTTGAAACTCAAGATCTTAATTCTCGAAGACCTAATTCGTATCAATCTAAACTTCCATACCCCGAAAGGATGAAAGTGAGAGAGAACGATAAACCAAGTGCTCAACATAGCCGGTTCTTGAAGATGTTCAAAACAAATCCGCTAGAAGATGGATATATGAAAGAATGCTCTTGTCAAAATGTGGCGTGGCAAACAAGGGGATTACAAAAATGAGTTAAGTAAGCGAACATGACGTAGTAGAAGCACGAGAGAAAACGCCATTTACAACCGGTAAAAAGCTGAAATGTCTTCGTGCAATCATCATGCAACAAAGTTCGCCGAGAAGTAGAGAGCCAGTCGAAGGAAATCGTCAAAGAACGGAGGAGTGGATGCGAAGCACGGCCATGTGCTATAGCAGTATGAGCGTATTAAAGGACTAGTGCTTTTAGCCGAGGGGTGTAGGATCCGGCTAGCTAGCTATAAATCTTTTACCTCATAGCTATCTCACATAGCAACTTGGGCTGTGAAAGCTTTGACCTCCTACTCCAACCATTGACACTCGACTTGCCAATCGTTAATTACTCGCCCAATGGCATAGCCAGGATTTGTAGTTAGTGGTGATGGTTTCACTTTTCTTGCTGATTTTGTAGTGGTTAATTTTGAACCAGACCCAAGAGTGCCTATTATTTTAGGAAGACCCTTCCTTCGCACCGCAAAAGCTCTCATTGATTTGTACGAAGAAACATTGACTTTAAGAGTAGGAAAGGAAGAACTTGTTTATTATGCCGATAAATATAAGAAAAATAAGCATTTTGTTCAAGCCATTTCTGTCATCGATTTCTCAAAAGATGATCTGTTTAGTGGCAGTACCACTACTCATTCTGATGATCCTTCTCCAAGTTTCTTCGCCATGTGAAGACAAGTGATAATCTTAAGGAGTTTGCCGATGAACTCACTCTTCTTAAAAAAGATATCAAGAAGGAAATTTTCAAGATCATTTAAATCCTTTTTGAATTTGATGACAATTTCAAATCTAGCACCATAAATCCTCTTTTTGATGAAATGGAAGAAAGATTTTGAGATAAGAATTCCACCCGTTCTTCGATGGAACCAGTTTTACTTAACACACCTTTGTCCGATAAGGTTGAGTGTTTTGCTCCAGAAGACGATATTGATGAGATCGATGCTTTTCTAGCCATAGAAGTTTCTTCTAACTTTGAGGAAGGTTATTTCGATTCAGAAGGAGACGTAACTTTTCTTGATAATCTGCTTAGTGATGATACTACCCATAATCTTGCTTCCGAAGTGATTTCCGATCATGAACCAGAACAAAATAAATCTTTTAATACTATTTCTCCAAGGAGTAGATCTCTTCACCATGAGTTTGCCAGGTGAATCTTTTACACTATCCTTCAAGGAATATCGTGAATTGGGAAAATCTTAGTCATATTTAACCGTTGCACTTGATTCCACCGAATCAAGTATTTTACCACCTCCTTTGTTAGATTCCGACTCGCCTTTCACTGCGGAGTTGTCGGCTAGTATTACCTTGAATTCTCTCGGAAACGAGGACAAAGTATTCAAACCAGGTATACTAGTTTATCATGCCATTCATGATAAAAATCTTGTAACATTGGAGAAGAATTTAAGAGAGAACATTTCCTCTGGGACTCTCTTATTTCTCAAAGAACCGTCATCTCCTCGTCCTCCTCCGGAACCACCAGATGTTTGCATGAGATTTAAGCCCATTTTGGCTATGAAAAATGATTTTGTTAAGCCTAATGAAGATTTTTACCTAAGTGAAACGGTGTTATCTTTAAATGTTGAAGATGTCGATTCCTTCACATTTATCATTTGGACTTTTCTTCCATATTTCACCTACCCCGAGGATTCACCTTTATTTCTCTCCTTCGGGAATGAAGACACCATTTTTGACCCCGGCATCTTCACTTAGAGCCGGTGGCCTCTCATCGGGATGGAACTTTCATGTGCTTTAATGTTTGTCCAAACATTAATGAAAGCCCGATTGAGATTTTTTCTTCCATTTTCACTCTCCCTAAGGACGAATTAATTCAGGGATCGAGTCGAGCTTGCGACTCGGTGAACAAAAACAAGCCGCTTCGTGGGAGTTCACCCCATGCCTATCCTTTTCTATTTTCTTTCTATGTTCTAACAAATGTGTTGTGATGTGTTGAGGCTAGTCTCTTCCGTTTTTCGTTGTTTGTTATTTGTTGTGATTTTTGTAGGATTGACCCAACAATTTCTGAAGACTCTCGTGTCCGGTGTTGTATTTCGTTTCACTCGAGCTTCTCATCCTTTGTGTGAAATTAGTTTGGGGAGATCCGATATCCTTTCATCATTATCGATTCACGTTTATCTTTGCATAATTCATAAATAGCTTAGATTTACGTAGAGACCCGCCTTTAAACATTGAGGACAATGTTTCATTTTAGTTGGTGAGGGAATCGTATCGGATTTGATGTTGCCCCCTCCAGCTTTTATTTGTTTTTGGAGTTCATACATACCCGTTATTTCCTACAAACAATAGCAAAATTAAAAAATTTTAAGTGATACCATATTTGTAACAAGTAAAAAAAAATAAATAATAAAAGAAATGAAAAAAAAATAAAAAAAAATAAAATATATAGTTAAGTAGTTGATAACAAAAATAAGTGTTAAGAAGACGAGATGTAAGGTTTTCCGCTTTGGTGAGACTATAAGAAGTAATTTTGACCCTATCGAGAACGTGTTGAGTTCAAAGACTTTCTCCCTTCAACAATTAATGATGTATAGTATGTCTGACATCGTCTCATGTAGACATTAACACATGCTAAATTTGAAAAATTAGTAAATGGCGAAGACCTTGTGCTAATCTCAAGTAGATTTTAAAATATTGCCGAGTTGATTTATATAGGCAAAGTAATTACGAATCTCTTTATTAGAGATTTTAAATTGCAAAGATACGAGATTATGGTGTTGATTACGAAATAGAGTAAGCTAAGAACAAAGTTTTATTTGGAAAACCATAAAAGCTTATAAACAATAACTTCGTGGTTTTTTCTTCCCCACCCAAATCACGTCGTACCATCGCAAGAAGAGTCTCTTAAAATGAATAATACATAACTTGCTCTCTTAATTAATTTTACAAATTAAGAGTTTCTACTCTAAAAGTCTAATCAACATATCAGTAGAAAAAGCTTTATCGATGATGAGTCCACATCTTTGTAAATAAGACAATTTTTTGGTCAAGTTTATACTTTGGTTTTCTAAAATGAAATTTTTCTATTTGCAAAAATAATGTGTTAGTAGTAAAAATGAAAAAAATGTAGTTTGTGAATAAAAAGGATGCAAGTTATAAATCCTCAGTGTTAATAATTAATATACAAACTTCATCGCAATAAAGTACATTGCATCTATTGTCGTCTTCGGCTCCCGATTTGACATCCGAAAGAAAGGATGGAGGAAGTATATGTAGGGATCAGTTATCATAATAAGTACACGAGCTCTTGGTCGGAGTGCGTGGCGATGTGGTCGTCGAAAGAAAAGTGATACCGGTTCCTAGCCTAATAATTTAAATAGTAAATAATAATGTTGCAAGTTAGAAAATAAATAGTAAAAGTTTCATTTTCTAAAACCAATGTATTCTTTTGAACTAACGTTTGCAAAAGTCTGCAAAGCTTTTTCATCGAAAGTTTATGCGTCTTGATTATTATTCTCCGGATGGGGTGTTAAAAGCCTTAGCACTTACCCGATGACGGTGGGAATGCTAGAAAAGAAAGTCATTAATGGGACAAAGAACAACGATGTCTTAGCTAAGGAAGGTTTATTTTGCTTTTTGAGTTGTGAATCTACTAAGTGATTGACATCATTAGTCCCAAAAGGCCATGTGTAAAGCTTGGTCGGATTTCAACTATCTAAATATGTGGATTTAATGGTTTAAATTAATTTCAACTATTTAAATTAATTTGAGCACACACACTCAACTATCTAAATATGTCAAGCTAGAATTACACATGGCAAATCAAGGAAAGCACAAGGAAGATTAAACTAGGTACTAACTTGCTTCTCATAAAGAAAAGCAGCAACGTCTCAATCAAGGATTGCCACGCAGGCAAATCCGTGTGAGATAGATATTTGATCAAACGGCTAAAGAAATTACTTTCAATGATGAAGATTTGCTACGATTTTATAGATTGAAAGGAGCGTGGGTAGCAAGCAAGTCTAGAAGCTTCCCCACGAGCTATAAATAAGCTCACACTCACACAACCACACACACACACAACGTATTAGCCTTAGCATATTTTAGCTTAATATAGCTTATTGCAATTTCCTTTTTAATTCAGTCTGTAATTTCCTTTCTTAATCATGTAAACAAGTTTTTTATTTTAATGCAAATCTAGCTTTTACACTTAAATAATCTGTCATAAGCACTTTTGTTTTTCATTCATAAGCTCTCACTCCTGCTCAACTTTAACTACTATTTCTAATAAGTCTCCAATTAGCTCTCATAATCTTTAAGGCTTATGATTGAGTTTAACCATACCTTAAGTTACACCTAAAAATCTAAACATTAGTTTAAAACCTAACTATTCTTTGGTCATAAAAGCTTTGGAAGGGGATTCCATCATGAAGTGAATCCCAATGACTTTTGACTAGCTTTATTCCATAAGGATAAGCTAGAGCTTTAGATAATCTCTAAGAATCGTCTATAAGCTTCTGTTATAGCTAAGCACTCCTGTAAGTTTTCTATTAACTTTCTTGTCCTTTAATTATTTATCTTAAAAAATGCTTAAAATAGCTAAGATTTGCTATTTTGCTTATTAATAGTGCTTACTGTTTATCTACTGCTTAAATTGAATTTTAAATTTCAACTTAGTGCTTATACTCAATCAAATTAGATCATCTATTTTTATCTTAATCTTTCAAATTTCATTTTTCTGACTCTTTAAAATCCATAAAAACCAAAAATAATTCCAGCAAGTGTAGAACTTAATTCAGACCTAGTTAATAGGATTTGAAGTTTATGTTTGTTAGGGTTTTATAAAGCCTACGTTTTTATATGGTAATGAGGTTTTGTGTTAAATGGAATTCAAAATTTGTTATTTGATCAAAATTCTGTATTCAAGTAAGTAAAGGGGTGTTTGGTTTAAGGGATTTTGACCATCAAAAGTCAAATAAGATTTTGTGTTATCAATTTGGACAGTTGAGTTTTCTTAGATTATCAAGTTTTAAACAAGTTTTGAGGTTTAGTTTACATTTTAAATCATTTTGTGGCTTATTAAGCTTGTCTCAGCACCAGGGTACTAATTCCCTTTTTCTTTGCTTGTAAAAGTTTGATCCAAGCCTTGGAAGGCTTGGATTTGGTTTGCTAAGAGTTTTTGCACTCTATTTGAGTATGTTTAAATGCAAAGTAGTAACCGACAAGGTACTTGCATTTTGGTCCTTGCACTCTGTCAAGTGCACCATCAGTAACCTAAGCATTACTACTCTCTAGTCACTTTTTTGTACACTCATATCAACTAGTAATAGTTAGGATTCTTAGGATAAAGCTTTCATCTAGCTTGAAGTTTAGACACTGCTTAGCATAGTTGTAGGTTAGGCGCTATTCCATTTTCAAGGCTTCATTTGCTTAATACAATTTAGCTAAAAGTTCATAAAAAATTCCAAAAACAGACCAAAGAACCAAGATAGTACAAGATTCATAGATTACTTTTAATTTTATAAATTTAGCTTATGATATCTGTTTTTATTACTTGAATTCAAAGTTTATAAGTAGTTAGATAATATTCCATAAGCTTAGCTTCTATCTTTGTTTATTGAGAGCTTTGAGCTTTAACTTGATTTATGAGCCTTTGGTGGTTTGTGCCTAGAGTTTAGCTTTTTAGATTTCTATCCATTCAGTAGGTATTAATTGTTAGTGTTTAAGTTGCTTTCCATTTTAGTTAGTAGCATACATAGGATCCTAGAACAACTTTACTTTTTAAATTGAGCTAAATTTGTAAGCTGTGCAACTGTTTTAGTGTACCAAGAAAAATGAGCCTCAAAATAACCAACTTACTGATGTCAGCTTATAAATAAAGCTGTTTTTAGAGCTTTTTTAGACATTTTTCAGACGCAAAAGTGAAGTTTCTATTAAAGTTGCCTAAAGTTTGTGTCCTGATACAATTTACCAACTTTTGTTTTTCAAAAATAAGTAAAATAAAAAAATAGCAAAAAGGGGGTGTTGCCAGTTTCGAACTCAAGACCTCTAGCATAGTTACCATACGTTTTACCATTGTGCTTCAATAGCTCATCCAACCATGTCTTGCACAATCTAATACTTGTACACGCTTTTTTAAATTTCTACTTTTTACATTTATAAGTCCTCAGCTATTATACAACATATTTAGAGCTTCAATCTTTCAAAGTTCAGGACTTGGTAATATTTTTACCTAGGTTCATTAATGTTACATTTTACACTTTTCCAAGAATTTTTCCCTTTACTTTATAATTTTCTCTAGGATTTTTCGTAGGTCTAAAAATTGAAAAATCATTAAAAAATAGAAAAAAGTTTCAGAAAATTAAAAAAAATAGTTTTTAGATTTAGAAAAATTAGTTTTAGTTTTACAATCATTAAAATCATTTTCACCTCTTTTAGATTTTTATTTTCATTTTTAGGCTTTTAATTTTAATTTTAAAAATAGGATTTTAATTTTAAAAATAGGATATATATTTAATCTATAAAAAAAGTATAAAAATCGTTTTCTGAGTTTTATGTTTATTTTTAGACTTTTTCAATTTAAAAATCATTATTTCTAATTTTTAGTAACTTAGTTTTTATGGATTCTTAATTAGATTTAAATTACAGTTTTTTTATTAATATCCCTAATAAATTCAAAAAAAAATGCAAACAAATAATTTTCTTTTTCTTAAAATTTTCTATTTGGTCCATTTTAAAGGATTTAATAAAATTTTAGATTTGCATTTTAGCGGATTAATATTTAGTGTATTCGCCTTAATTGTCGCATTTATATTTGTTTCCCGTTAATTTACCCGTTATTTGTTTAATTGTTTTTGTGTGCTTATTTTAATTGTTGCTTTAATTTAGTAGTTTTAGATAATAAAGAAAAAAATATATTTTCTCTCATTCAAATCATAATCCGAGCTAAAACGTGGTTTCAATTTCGCAAGTCGTTGGGGAAACGACCCGGGTGATATATATATATATATATATATATATATATATATATATATATATATATATATATATATATATATATATATATATCTTTCAGAGTGAGCTTTTCTTAAGGGAGACTTTAGGAAAGTTCTTAATTGCTCTTTTGGTATTGTTATATATTTTATAGTGTATAAAAACCAACCATCAGTAAGCTGTACTCATATCCAATTAAGTACCTAGGGCTTCATTCAATGATTTCCAAAAATAAAAGGTAAACTTACTATCTCGATCAGAAATAATCAAAACTGGCACTCCATGCCTCGAGACTACTTCCTTCAAGTATTGTTTCGTCAACTTCTCAATTGAGTCAGTCTCCTTCATTGGTAAGAAATGAGCAGATTTTGTGAGTCGGTCAACAATTACACAAATTGTATCTTGACCAGTTGATGTCTTTGGTAAGTTAGTTATGAAATCCATAGTAATGTTCTCCCTCTTCCATGCTGAGATCACGGGTTAAACCAACAAACCGGATGGTTTTTGGCATTCGGCCTTAACTTTGGCACAGGTCAAACATTTACTGACGTAGGTGGCAATCTCAGCCTTCATATTCAGCCACTAATACAGCTTCTTTAAATCTTGGTACATATTGTCCGATCCAGGATGTACCGAATACTTTGACTTATGCGACTCGTGCATAATCAGTTCCCTTAAGTCACCAAAACAAGGTATCCAACTTCTCCCATTTAAGCACAACGTTCCATCAGCATGTGGCTCTAGCTTCTTAATCATACCACACAGATCTTCTGTTCTATAATTCTCCTCCTTTCTCGCCTCAACCTGAGCTTCTAAAATCTACATAGGGAGATTCAGACTAATCGTCATAACCAAAGCTTGAACTCGTAGTGGCTTAAGCCGTTCCTTTTGGCTTAAGGCATCCGCCACCACATTTGCTTTTCCCGGATGATAACGTATCTCGCAGTCATAATCACTCAATAACTCTAACCATCTACGTTGTCTCATGTTCAACTCTTTCTGATCTAGAATATGTTCCAAACTCTTGTGATCAGTGAACACAACGTACTTCGTGCCATACAAATAATGTCTCCACATTTTGAGAGCAAATACTACAACTCCAAGCTCTATGTCATGTGTAGTGTAATTCTTCTCATGAATCTTAAGTTGGCGTGACACGTAGGCTATGACCTTCTCCCTTTTCATCAAAACTTTTCCTAATCCTTTAAGACAAGCATCACAGTAAACCATGAAGTTTTCACTACTTTCGGGTGAAGCCAAAATTGGTGCACTACACAACTTCTGCTTCAACAGTTGAAATGCAGCTTCTGCCTTTTCACTCCAATCAAACTTCCCGTTCTTTTGAGTCAGCTTCGTCATAGGCTTGGCAATTTTTGAGAAACCTTCAATAAATCGTTGGTAATAGCCAGCAAGACCTAGAAATTAACGAATCTTTGTCAGAGTCTTGGGCGATTCCTAATCCTTGATTGACTCAATCTTAGCCGAGTCCATGTGAATGCCCTCCCTATCAATCACGTGACAAGAAATTGTAGCTTCGACAGCCAAAATTCACACTTCGAAAACTTGGCGTATAATTCTTCCTTCTTAAGTAATTCCAGTATTAACTTAAGGTGTTCTGCGTGCTCTTCTTCGTTCTTGGAGTAGATCAAGATGTCATCAATAAAAAAACGATCATGAATTTATCTAGGTATGGTTTGCACACCCGATTCATCAGATCCATGAATACCGCCGGTGTGTTGGTCAGTTCAAACGACATCACTTGAAACTCATGGTGACCGTAGCGTGTTCTAAACGCTGTCTTTGGAATGTATTCCTCTCGAACTCTGAGTTGATGATAACCAGATCTCAGGTCAATCTTAGAGTAGACTCTTGATCCTTGCAACTGATCAAATAGGTCGTCGATTCTCGGAAGTGGATATCGATTCTTCACCGTCAACTTGTTCAGTTCACGGTAGTCCATACACATCCGAAAAGATCCGTCTTTCTTTTGACAAACAAGACCGAGGCTCCCCAGGGTGAGGAACTCGGTCTTATAAATCCCTTGTCAGAAAGTTCTTGTAATTGAGTAGAGAATTCTTGAAATTCCGACGGTGCTAATCTATACGGAGCTCGTGCGACAGGTGTAGCACCAGGGACCAAGTCGATTTGGAATTTAACTTGTCGCGTAGGCGGTAATCCAGGCAAGTCCTCTGGAAAGACCTCCAGAAAGTTTCGTACAGTCGACACGTCCTCAAGTCGCTTCTCCTCTGACTTGTCTCCAGATTCATTCTTCGTTACTTATGCCAGAAAAATTAGGCAACCTTTCTCAACATACTTATGAGTTTTAGTGCATGATATAATGCTCAACTTCGACTTCTCTCTTCTACTGCCTCCATCACCTTCAACTATCAAAACTTCATCTCCATAGGGAATCCGTATAACCTTCTCATCACAAACGATCACCTGATGGTTCGCTAACCAATCCATGCCGATAATGGCGTCAAAGCTACCAAGTTCTATCGGCATTAGGTCAATATTGAATGGGTGACCTAATAATCCTAATGTACAACCTCTAAGCAAGGTATTGGTTTCAGAAATTCTCCTGTCGGCTAATTCGACAGCATAGCTAACGTCTAAAGTATCGGGGGTTATATCAAGCAAGGTACTAAATGTAGTCGACACGAAACTTCTATCGGCACCCGAATCGAATAATATGAAAGCATAATGATTGTTGAGAAGAAATGTACCATTGACGACATTTGAATTGGGGTTAGCGTCTCCTCCACCTAGTACATATGCTTTCCCTCTTGCTTCAATAAATCCATTCTTGTTTCCAACCTTATTCCCACTAGTGTCCTTGCCCTCTACACTCGTAACAGGTTACAACCCTCTGATTCACTACTTGACCCCTCTAAGTTGAAGTAGTGGAGATTGTGACCTTACAATCCTGGGTCAAATGCCTAACCTTGTTACACTTCCTACATCTCACTGTGCACGATCCTTCATGGTAAAGCTTACATTTCTTACAGAAAGGAAACAATCCATTATATGTTTTTCTCTCATTATTGCTAGCCGTATAGGGTCTTTCAACATTCTGACCTCCTACATTTGGCCTTTTGAATGGTGGTTGCTGACCATGGTTGTCTCCCTGATTAACCTCTAATCTTCTTTTGTTTTTAGCATTTTTCATAGCATATCCCTTTAACTTTTGGTCCATTAATTTGTTAGCAATCCTAACAGCATCTTGGAGTCTCATGGGCTCTACAGCAATTACATTACCCTGGATATTATTTGGGAGACCTCCAATGAATTTCTAAACTCAGTCCTCTTCCTTAGGAACCATTTTGGTGCACATCATAGTCAACTCTTGAAATCTCTGTGTATAAGCAGTCAAATCATTGTTCTTTAGGGTTAGGTTCCACAGTTCAGTTTCCATTTTCTGAATCTCATTCCTTGGGCAATACACTTCAGTCATTAGCTTCATGATCTCTCTTCATGACATATCAAATGTAGCCTCAGTCCCAATAGACCTCTTATGTGAGTTTCACCAAGTTAGTGCACTGTTTAACAGTGTGCAAGTAGCATACTTAACTTGGGACTTCTCTGGGCAGTTGCTGATATGGAACATTGTTTCCATCTTCTCAAACCACCTTTTCAATCCGATAACTCCTTCCGTTCCCTTAAAGTTGAGTGGTTGACACTTTATGAAATCCTGGTAGGTGCATTCTTTAGCAACAGGCCTATCGCCTCTACCATTCTCATTTGGATTTCCATTTCCACCATTTCCATTCTCACCATTTCCATTCTCACTATTTCCATTACCATCATTTCCATCACCGCCGTCACTGCCGTTCTGGCTTTGATTCTCAGCCACGAGAGCATTGGCGATACGGGTCGCCTCATGAGCAGCCAACGCTCTTCCACACGTCGGTTAACGAGTTCTTCGATTGCTTTAGGGGTCATACCGGTGAGCGAGTGATAGTCATTGTTCTATATCACAAGACATAACGCACGGTAAGACTCGATACGAGATATAGCCACTATAAATGGTAAATAAGGTTTATATAGGAAAATACAATTGAACATGTTTTGCCAGAACACGTAAATAACAATATAGATGAATACACGAGAGAATCAAAACAAGCTTTTCATTTCACGAATAAAAGAATAATTCGGTTACAACCAATCCAAAAGAGGTACATGATTTACAATTATTTCTACTACTAACATTTAGACCTAACCATCAGTCTAATGTCCTACATGATCATGGTACTACTAGTCTAAGGGCAAAAACCCAAATGCCTCTCAACATACGACTCCAACCTCCTAAGTCTCCTCCGAGTATCATCACGATTCCTATGAACCTGATGAAACTCCTCTTGTGAAAGTGCCATGTGCCAACAAAGACTGTCAATCTAATCTCTCTCTCTATACTCAACATGGCTTGAACCTTTAGGTACTCCAGTCTTAAACTCCCAATCCTCTCGACCAAACTAGCTCTCTCTCTCTCTACTAGCTACCAACTGACTAGTCTCCAACTGTCTCTGAGTGGTCTCAATCTCAGTAATCCTATCAATACGAACCTCTGACATGTAGTAAACTATATCATAAATGGTATCCTCAAGATCAAGAATACCTCCTCTAGAAGACTCAAAACTATCACCAATAGCCAATGGATCTACAACGATCTCTCTCATGTCTGCCGCACTAGCCTCTGCCTCAAACTCCTCATCATCCTCCCTCACATCACTAGCAGTAATCTCAACTCCTATATCTATACTATCCTCAGCGTGAGCTACAACTCCCTCACTAATACCTACATCTGCATCAGCCTCTGCATCAGCAGTATCCACCTCCATATGCTCCTCTCCGCTATCCTCTGGTGAGTATGAATCTCTAAACCTCTTGCAAGGTAGTAAAAGATCAGCAGGAGTAGGGGCTATCAATCTCGAAACATGAGTGGATGATGGTACCGAAGCAGTGGGGGATCTACATATCTTGTGAGATGGTCCAGGAGAAGGTGAAGATGAATCCAATGACCTCTTGGATGATGAACCTAAAGATGACTCTGATGTAGTCGGTGGGTAAGGGGTAGACAATGGTGCATACCTTCAACGTCTAAAAGCCTCACTATGTCGTGGAGTCCTAGAAACTGATCGATGAACAAATCTCTGTGGTGTAAATGAATCAGCATTGGTGGTGTGTGGTGGTGTATGTCCAGATAAGGAATGATCTGAAGGTGCACTAGAAGAAGATGAGTTTGTGAAGAATGACGATCTGATGAATGATCAGATATACGTCTCTATGCAAGTCTACGAGCAGGTAAAGGTCTAACTCTCTTCCTCGTAGTCAACAACTTACGCGACCCGTTAGGATATAGCCTCACCGGGTCGGATAAGAGTCGCTGAACATCAACGAATCCTAGGTGGGGCAACAATAGGTACAAGGGGAAACTCTGATAATGGTGCAAGAGTATCATGAGATGACGATACGGGTCTCTGCTCAGCAGGCTCGGACTCATCGTTCGCCTCCGTGTCATCAGGATTCAAAAAGGGTAAAACCAATGGAAAATCTGGTGCGGGAGGTAAAGAATCCTCCGATGGATCAGAATCATAAGAAGGTGAATAATCCACTAAATCAAGTACCCCAGATGGTAAGACGAATGAAACTGCCCCCACCTTTGGTGTAACTATAGGGTCAGCCGGAATAATGGGAACCTCAGGGATAACAGGGATAATAGCAGGAATAGCACTAAAGAGAATCACTCGTGGGGCATGAGAACCCACACTCTCCTCAGACGTATCAGACGAAATAGAAATAATAGGAGCAACCATGACCTGCACAAGCACAAGTTTATATAAATCCTCTTTATATGAAATGGTATGTGCTTAATTACACATACCTTTTACCTATAAAAACGTGCCAGTAATGACCAAAAACGGATATAAAATGCCAAATATATGTGTGTTTTGCTTTGTATACTATGCAGGTAACGGATATTCACTAAGGGACAAAAACGAAGCCAAAACCGAGCACATGATTGGAAAGAGCATAAAAAGTCAAGTCAACAAGTCGAAGACGTGTGCATCTTAAATGTGCCAACCCGTACCCATTTAATGGGCCAGGCCAACCCACTAATCTCATTAAGCTTAATCTATAAACCTTATATAATAAAAAAGCCCAAAATCCTATTAATCCTAAACCCGGCCTAATCCATAAGCCCATTACCATTTAATCATAAACCTTCTAAAACTTTTACACCGTTGGTCCCTGGAGGTTTGCATCGTTAGTCCTTAAGGACTAACGTGGTCAGTCCTTACACACTAACACCCTTAACCCCGTTAAACCCTGTTATCCCCAAATCAATAAAACCTTTTTTTCCCGCTAAGTTACTATTCATCATCCTTGTCACTTTCCCACCTCGACCCTTGCTCCAACAAACAAAACCCATCACTATCCCTCAACCCCACTTCACAAACCTCCAATTCCACCTTGGCAATCCCCTAATTTTTGATTCGTTGAAGACTTGAAGACAAAAATCAAGGGCTGTGATCACCCCCTTGGTGAACAAGATAAATGGACGGCTATGATGAAGACTTGAAGCTACTCACACAAGAAACACACCCTCTCATCCCTCTCACAGAAGAAGCACAAAGAGAAGACCCAAGACATTGGTTTTTCTATATAAATAGGACCCTTGTAAGCCCTTGAGGCATCGAGTTTTTAGTTTTTCAGCTTATATTAAGTCTTTTTAGCTTATTGTACTTTTTCTAAAAGCCTTGTACTGTTTTTCTTAAGTTAATGAAATTTAAGTTTTTATGTTAAAATCTTATTTTTATGCACTTTATGTTTTAAAAACGTTTTATAAGCTCTCTTAAGTTGTTTTACTTTTAACTTAAGCTGTTTACTTAGGCATTATAAGCTTGTCCATAGCTTATAGTGTTTGATAAATGCTTAATTGTATATATAAATTACCCGGGATTTTGCCAAATAAAAGCCAAGAAAATGCCAAAAGGATA
>BQNB010063054.1:0-35836 GCA_026074375.1 Tanacetum coccineum
TTGATACTAAAAACTGTTTACAAGACATGGAATGTAAATGACTTAAACTAAGACTAGGTAAAAAAAAAACTAGATGCCCTTAGGCTTACAAATGAGTCCTACTTATACTAAACGACTAAGTGCTTGCCCTCTCTTTGGTCTTTGTCTTCTTCTAGTTGTGTTTGTTTGCTGAGACAGAAACTAGGGTGTGTTTGTTGTGTGAGTAGAAATCAAAAATCATCATGGCCCTTCATTTTGTGTGATCACCAAGCAAAACGATCTTCACCCTTCATCTCTTCATTGTTTTCCTTCAACCAATGAGGGTATTGGGGATTGCCAAGGTGGACATAAGCCATGTGGGGGTGGGGAAGGGTTTTAATGAGTTTTTGGCTGGGGTGAACAGTAAACGAGGAGGAGGGGATAAGGAAGCGTGAACAGTGGAGGTTGGTTTATGGCGGGAAAGGAGGTTGTGCAGGGGTAAAGTTTGAAGTTTTGTTAACTTGAGTCCCCCATCTTGTATGGAGTAATTGCATGTGAGGTCCTTTTGGTGATATAACTTTGGGAGTTGCCAGTTTTGCCCCCCAAAGTTATATAGAGTTATTATACAATTCGTCCTTGTGGTGTATAACTTTTGAGGTTTGGCAGAAATGCCCCCCCAAAGTTATAGTTGGGCTTTTGGTGGGTTGTTTGGGCCGGTTATAGAAATAATTGGTATTTGGGCTATTTTAATTTACTTGGGCTTAAGGTCTTCGTGCAATATACTAATGGGCTTATCTGGCCCATTAGATGGGTTCGGGTGGGCCCATTAAGTATTCTTCGGTTTACGGCTTCAGGTTTGACCTTTAACTTTGACAGGTTGACTTTTTGACTTGATTTTCACTTCATCACGCTCTTTCTATTTCCGTGCTCATTTATTGTTGTTTTGGCTTCGATTTTGTCTTTTTCTTGATTATCCGTTACGTGCACAATATAAGTGAAAACATATAAATACAATGTATTTTTGGTACTTTTTTGGTCATTTAAGTCCGGTTTTCATGGAAAACGGTATGTGTAATTAAGCACATACCATGCTTTAACGGAAAATATCCTTAGGGATACATTTTTATAAACTTCTAAAGGCTACTTGAGGACAAGTAGGATTCAAGTGGAGGGATATTTGATGACATCAAATAACGTCTATTTTATAGCATCATTTATCCCACAATATTAACCCATTTTGTATAGGTATTGCAAAGAATTTTTACTTAATCGTTTGTATTTGAGAATTGAAGTGATTATGGAGTAATTGGTGAAAGTTAGCAAGACGCACATTCTGGAGCTTAAATGAAGATAGTTTGAAGATTACTGGTATGTGCTTAAATACACATACTTTTTACCTAATAAAACGAGCTAAAAAGACCAATAATGACCAATAAATGCATTGTATTCGTTTGTATTGTGAATTGTGTCTTGCAGGTAACAGATATTGCACAAAAGGACAAAAACAAAGCAAAATGGACAAAACCGAGCACGAGAATGGAAAGACTACAAGAAATCAAAGCCGAAGACGTGCCCATCTTCTATGGACCAATCCGGGCCCACTTAATGGGTCGGGTCAGCCCATTAGCTTATAAACCTTAAAACTTAAGCCTTATACAAATCCATAATGCCTATAACCCTTAACCCGGCCCAACATAAAACAAAACCCAAAACCATAAACCAAGCCCAATCCACTTTTATAGAACACGGGTCAAACAGTCAATGTACTGTTTATCCCTTTCACCGTTTCCCTCTCTTTTCACTTTCACCACAAACTATCACACGCAGGGTTAAATCCTCACTCTCCACACTCGTTCTCCATTGCTTCTAGAAGCTCACTTACATCTCTGACATCCAACTTAGCCACGTTGGCGATCCCGAGCAAAGTGATTGGATGATGGGACGTGGCATATAATCAAGGGCTCTAAATGATTGTGTGAGGAGTAATCAAGATTGAAGGGACGAGATTGAAGAGAGAGGAGCGTCTCAAGGGCCTAGAACCTTCACCTCTTCACTATAAATAGAGGAGGCCTCACACACACAAGGGTGTCTTTTTTTCTATCTTATTGTCTTATTTTAGTAGCTTATTGTAATTTCAGCTTAAACGTCTTTTAATTGATGTAATTCTCTCTTTTATAAGCTTGTAATCACTTTCAGCATTAATAAAATTTAAATTTTATTTATGTTATGCCTTAAATTCTATTTTACTTCTAAGCAAATTTAGTTTAAATATGTTTTGATAAAAGCTAATAAGCTCTTTAAGCTCTTTATTACTTAAATAAGCTAGTATAAGCTCAGTTAAGCTCTCTAAAGCTTAACTGAGTAAGCTACTAAATCAAATCTCACTTAAAAATGGGCATGTTAAGCTGTTGTGGATGATAAGCCAAAAAGGGATGGGCTTATTGGACTTTTACTAGCTTATTTTCATAAGCTAGAGCTTGTAGAAAAGCTCTCTAAGAGCATTTAGTCCCTGTTTAGCTAGGACAAAGGTACTCGTCATTTTTCACCTTTTAGCTTATTATCTAGTTTAGCTTAATAGCTTGCTTATGTCTGCTTATTCTTGTTTAGTTTGTCTTAATCTAGCTTAATATGTCTAGTTATGAGCCTAGAATAATTTAAGTTTAGTTTTAATATCATTCTGCTCATTTATTAGTTTAAGTAGCTTATAGTTAAGTGCTTATTCTCTTTAGATTTTAGCTTAATTATCTTTAATAATAATATGACTTAATCTGTTTTTAAAATTCAAAGCTTAATTTGGTCAGTTTTAGTTTTAAAATGGATTTTAGAGATTTAAAGGGGTGTTTGGCTTAAGCAGTACTAACACATGTTAGTACTGCCTTAGCCACTTTTGTCACTCAAATCTTTTTCAACTAGCTTAAATTGAGTCTAAAAGTCAGTTTCAATTAGTTTTCAAAGTTTAAATGTCAAATTTTAGGATCAAGTTATCCATGGTTTGATTCTGTGGTGTTTTTGTCTTATATTCTAGCTTGTATGCTTAGATCTTTATCAATAGCTAGTATTTGTTGTTTTCATGCTTGTTAAGGTCTTTAAATGCAGTATAATGAGTTAGATATAAGTTTGCAATTGCTATTTTGTTTTTGAGCCAAAACTGTCATTATTCTAAGTGTTTTTCATTTCAAAAGTTCAAAGTCCAATTTTCAATAGCAATTTTAAGTTAGACTAATTTTGTTTTAAGGTCTGAGATTGTTAGTATAAGCTCTTTAGACATCAAGCTTAATCTGTTTTAGGTTTTTGAGTTTTCAAATTAACTTTTCCCAGCTTAATTTAGGTCTGCAAATTAGCCTTTTAGTCTTTTCAAAAAAAATCCAAAAACATAGTTTAGTAGTAATCTGTTAGTTTTTAAATCCTTTTTTAGCTTATTTTCTAAACAAATTTTCTTAATTCTAGTTTTTATGTGTTCATTGGAAGTCAAAGTCAATCTGTTTTTAGTTTTTACCTAATTACAAGTGCTAATTTGGTCTTAAAATTAGCTTAAAGTAAGCCATTTTACATTTAAACCTGCTTGTTTTAGCCAAAATCCATTCTAGCTTTTAAGAGCTTTTCATCTCATTTTGTTGGTTAAATCCTTTTCAAATTTGCTTATTAGGTCTAGGTAGTTATAGTTTTTCAGCTTATTTGCTTTTTATTTGCTTATTTAGTCTTAAAAATGTCCTAACAGTCTTAGTTTAAGGTCATTAGCTTATTAAGCAAACTGTCACCTTAAGCTAGCTTGTTCTGGCTTATTTCTTGTTTTCAGAAAAAGTGTTTTCACAAAAGAAGCTTATATTAGCTTATACTATCCGTTTTCAGCTTATTTGTTTCCTAATTACTTATTGTGTCCTAAATATCCAAACAGTTTTACTAAAAGCTAAAAGTTAAAAAAAACCCTAAACTGTCTGTTTTAATTAGCTTTTTCCTGGCTTATTTCTTGTTTTCAGAAAAAGTGTTTTCACAAAAGAAGCTTATATTAGCTTATAGATTAGATTTTTAAAAGAAAATTTGAAAAATAAAAAAATATAAAAAGGATAGGTCCAGGACTCGAACCTGCGACCTACCCTTCACAACACACACACCTTACCGTTTGCCCTTGGGACTTTTTCAAACATATCTTGCAACATTTAATACTTATAGTCACTTTAGTTTTTAGCTTATCCGAGCTTATTTGCTTATTATCTGCTTATTCCTTAAGTCACTTTTCCAGTTTTCATTTTTCATAGATTCTGCATTGTCTAAAGTACTTTTTATAATTTTTCCAGATTTTTATAAATTAGTTTAGTATTTTTAATTAATTTTCTAGATTAAAATAGTTTTTAATTCATAAAAAATAAAATAAAAATTAAAAAATATATAATTTCTTTTTCTAAAATTATTTTTAGTCATTTAGGATTTATAAAAAATGAAAAAACATTTTTAGGGTTAAATTTTGAGAGTTAGGGTTTTTAGTCGCGTTTTAGGATTCCCGTTAACGTTTTTAGTTAAAATATTTAATTGCCTTAATTGTTGCTTCCCTTTATATGTTTTTGCATTTATATTTGTAGACTTAGGAAATCAAAATCAAAAACCTTGAAATTATTCAAATCACGCGATCACAAACTTAACCGATTCTCAATTCACGCTTCGTAGGGATACGACTCGGGATGGTTTTAGAATTTTACTTTGGATAAAAGTAATTTTCTTAAATCCTTACGGAATACTTATTACTATACTATTATTGATATCGTCCTTATATATACCTACGCGTGTGTTTGGAGATCAATCACTCATCTTATAACAAAAGATGATAGATGATTATGGTTCGATTTAAAATATGAGGTGCAAGGGTGGATTTGTGTTTATGGACTGAGATCTTGCTGTGTGATGAGAGAGAAGTGATAAGGGGGCGGAGTTAACGAGATAAATAAGATTAGGGTTATAGACATAGTGTTGATTTAAAATTAGGGATTCATCCTATTACCCGTTTATATAACCATCAATTAACGAGGCTTTCAAGTCCAATAAATTAGCTAGAAATATGGCTATTACCCAATAAGCATAGAGAGAAGTCCAACAAATGTTTGATGAGAAAGAGGCAACTTAGCTATTTGTTTATAATTTTATACTAAGCACTAACATTCTAGTTAATTTATCTTCACATTTCTTAAGGTGTTTTCTGTTCCTTTTTGTTATCTAAGACATCTATACTTTGTTTGCATCTTTATTCACATATTATTTTTAATAATAATTGTAATATTAGTGTAACTTTTTATACTATATATAATTTTTTAGCGATTAGAGCCTATTTTTATATTAAGCCATGGGGCCATCGAAAACGACAAGCCCGATGTTAACAATAATAACATATACTATCCTTTTATACAAACATGATCCTTGACACTCAACTCAGGGAATCATTAAAACGAATAAAAACTAGACACATAAAAACTTATTAAATAAAAGAATCAATCGTAACATCTTATAAGTTATTACTAAATCAAAATAAAAGTGGTGTTTGTATTTATGATCACTCATGTAGATTTAGTTTAATAAAGCTCAAACTCATTATCTTTAAGCGTAGATGATTAGACGATGACTTTTGTAAGTTGCTAACTTACTATAAATGGGAATATGAGATTATGATCAAAATTTTATCTATTTTAATGCAAGTTAATATATTTGGTCAAATTAAGTTGTACTCTTTGAATGCCTAAGTGACATGATTTTAATTCACACAAGTAAAGTTTGATTTTTCCCTAAAACAAGCCCGGTGCAACGTACGAGTATGAACGCCTCGTGCATAATAAACATAACATGCTAATTAATATTCGTATTATATAAATATAATTAAACATCAGTGCACAGTAACAAGTTTTTTGGAATAAAATATTTCTATTTGCACGACTATCGAGGTAAAAAAAGAATCTTTTTTATATATTTTTCAAAACGCACCCTGAACTTTAACATATTTATGATTTTTTTATATAACAAACTTTATTTATCAGATATGGAGCGCATATTTATCGATTCATTCAGAAAAAATTGTCACTGAAAAGATCGTCGAATTGCGAACAAAACGAGCACAATATTGCACTGCTTTTAACATGCGTACGACTTTATAAAAATTGTTTAAGTTTAATATATATATTTTAAAAAACCAATTTTCAAAACGCACCTTGAACTTTAACATATTTACGACTTTTTTTACATAACAAACTTTATTCATCAAATATGGAACGCATATCTACCGATTCATTCAGAAAAAAATGTCACTGAAAAGATTGTCGAATTGCGAACGGAACACGCCTAATATTACAACGCTTCTGACATGCGTATGATTTTATAAAATATGTTGAAGTTTAATATATATATTTTTTAAAAACAATTTACAAAACGCACCCTGAAGTATGTTAGACGTTACAAAATCGATTTATTCGAGAGGAAAAAATATTACTGAAAAGATCGTCGAACTGCAAACAAAACGACCATAATATTGCAATGCTTCTGACATGCGTACGATTTTATAAAAAATGTTAAAGTTTAATATATATTTGAAAATATTTACGGAAATAGTTTTTGAGGCTATCGGTTCGTTGCACGGTGAGTCCCAACGACTGACAAATATACTTGGTGTTATCGATCCGTTGCAAAAATAGTCTCGCGCGCTCCGCAGCAGCGCACGGGTGACGAACCTCGTTACTATTAAATAATCAGTATTACTCAATATATACTCCTTCCTTTAAAAAGAGTTAATTTTTCAAAATACATTAAACAATATCGACCATACTGGTATAAGTTCGTGAATCTAATGATTATAAAAATTGAGTAAACAAAGTTCACTTTTCTCGTCGTGAGGTCACTTCGATGGCTGCTATTGTCTCCCCAAATTGACCATATATGTAAGAGACTTAAAGATTTTTTTGTCACCTTTTTTTATTTATTTTTAGTTTTTTGGATGTATATAGTGGTCGCACGCATGGCGACTTAGGTCCCCATGACACACTTTATTTAACCTTTTTAGGACTTTCTGATTTTAAAATCAATTTAGCATGTTCTTGTTTCTATAATTCCTTAACCAAGGATTTGGTGATAGCTGCACTACCACCACGGCACTACCCATTAACTCGTGGGGCTTACAATGACATCACTCACACGCTATAATGACGTTTCTAGCCATTCTTAGAAGGCTCTTCATCCATATACAGGATAATGCATACGATAATTATTCGTATATATAATTCAAGAAATGTTTGAAACAAATTATTCATCCATGGAAAATTATAGCGTGTGGGTGAAATGTATAGCGACCAATTAAGAGACCTTCGATTGGTTGCATGAAATTATTTGTTTCACAGCAAGAATGGAAAATTAGAATGATCCTTCAAACAAAAGTTGAAGACAAAAAGATACATGGACAACTACGAGAAGCAGAACTGTTAGGAATTTAAACATATTAACATATCAATAACACGAGTATACAACTACAGTCTTCTGAGATGGTCAACAACCCTACCTTAATCACTGACTTTCGCCCTATTTCGCTTATTGGTATGTAACGGAAGACAAACTCATGTATAATATAAAGTAATTAACATAAGTTTAAAGATTCATATACCTTTTAGCAAATAAGCAAACGAACAACGAATTTTGCAAACACGCGTATGTGTTAATTCAACAACACAAATACCCTTGGAATTAGGGTTAATAAATTGAACCATAAAAAAACACTAAATATTCAAAGTGTTGAATCCTCTATGTAGGGGTGTGCACGGTTCGGTTTGGGTCGGTTTTTGGCTAAAACCAAAACCGAATAGAAATATTCGGTTTTTATAAAACCAAAAACCGAAACCGCTCGGTTTTTGCGGTTCGGTTTTTCGATTTTTTCGGTTTCAAACCGTTTAAATTTGGTTTTTGCTAATTTATATTAATAAACTTGTTTTACGTAGAAAATTGGCTATTTTTAATTTTTTTTTGTTAATATGAGCCTAATAATGTTTACACAAATTTTTACAATTATACACATACAAATGAGAGACACACGCATGCATGTGAAAATACACATAGTATGATCATTGTCATTGTAACGACATATTGTCAAGTAAACACACGTACACGACAAACATATATATAAACATTAAGATAATATATATTATAATAATTTCATCCATAAAATAAATATAAATTTAAAATTTTTAGTTATCATTTATTTATTTATATTATATTAATTATATATTATTATAAAATTGGTTTGGTTCGGTTCGGTTCGGTTTTTACGGTTCGGTTTTTGAACAAAAACCGAAACCGAACCGAAATTTTTCGGTTTTTGAAAAATTAAAAACCGAATCATCGGTTTCTTTTTGGTTTTTGGTTCGGTTTCGGTTTCTTCTGCTCACCCCTACCTCTATGTACATATATTTACAAGAAGATATAACATGTCAAATATACATTATTTTGCTTTTGAACTATTTAAGACTTCATGTTCATGTCCTAGCAAGAAGACATAACATGTTAACTACTTACTTTATGTTATGAGTCTTTTAATAATTAAAAGACTTCATGTTTGTGGCTTTACAAGAGACATAAACATACTTAACTAAAGTAATTATGAATACCTACTCTTGGCTTCAATAATAATTTCAAGTTAATTACTTACTTTATTTATTTATGACATTCTAAGAAAACATAAACATATTAGTTGAAGTAGCTTGTTATTCATATCTTGACATTTTCTAAACAGGAAAACATACATTTTATGTGTATAAGTTCTAATAGAATATTAGTTTTTTACCTTGTGGTCAAGAGAAACCATTAATCATATTGTCATGTGTTGTACCTATTTCTCCCACTTGTGCATCGTACAACATCATATATGTAGACAAACAACACGACACTCGTTTGATTGTGTATGGAATTTATGATAGTGTCACAGATATTCAGATAACTAGTAGAAATAAAACCATATAGATTATTAAGGAATTTGTACATAATTATTCTATGGATAATACTTCAAGAAGTAATTATCAAATAAAATAGGATGCAACAGACCTTAAAACTTTGGTTTTCATATTGTGAAAGTAATATATTATCTCAAGACAAGCTAGAAATAATACAGGTTACTAATAAGGTAATCAAGCTTGTAGCTCCCACCTAATTAGACACCATTACATGAATGTCTTTTTCAGTAGCAAAACGTAATCCTCCCACTGGATTTGATAACATTACAAGTGTTATATCTCCAGTGAAAAGCAAATAGCGATTTATTTACTTTCTTACTCACATTGAATGTCTACAAGTAACAATGTACTTAGGTATGTAGGGTGTGTATATGAATTTCTACCGTGTTGATGAGGGACTAGCCATCATGATTTGATTAACTTGAAAATTGGCATGCAATTTTCTCCATAATAGGCCTATCATTCCAAAAGGGTATTTAGCACCTTTATTGGGTTAATACTTAACAACTAGGTGAAATCAAGCTAGTTATTTTAATAACCATAAGCAAACAAAGAGTTTTTTTTATCTTAACGATGCAAGCCTTATACAAGGGGTATCGATTTGCTAAGAACAATACAAGCTAGAAAAGAAGCTTCGCTTGCTTAAAGTTATCTAAGAGACTTATATATTTCAAAGATTCCAAAAACCGAACAAGGTTAATGAGATCTACTTGAAAGAATAAGTTGTGCAATTATACTTAACGGTGTAAGTTTACTATTATTAGAATTATAATAATTCAATCATACCTATTATAGCTTTTCCTAGTAAGGAAAAAGGATATGAATGAGTCTATCTCTTTCTTACACGGAAAGGATATTTGGTTTGTCTTTTTTAAAGAAATGAACAAACATGTTTACGGTATAAAGTTGCAATAACACTATTAAAAGAATCACAAAATACAATTTTTAGTATTTTCGATAAATAATCATTTTAAAAATCAACTACCCATAGTTTAATAAATAAACTATTAAGTTTAAAAGGCTAGGATCCTAACGACATACCCCTGTCACATTAGTTAATCTGCTAGCAATGATGTATTCAAAAGGTAATCGGCGATCAATAATTGCAAGGTAAGTGTGATTCCTAGATCATTATGGGACTTACTTCTTACACTTGTGAACATTCAAGTAGTGTTAAGCAAGTATGTTTCATCTCATCCATGCCTCGAGCTTAAGGATCTCCCCAGCTTAACTTGATTAAGTCGCCCAATCAAGAACTGTGATTATAACACCAACGTCTCACGAAGAGTGAATGATCACCTTGGGTTGTAATTTACCTACGTCTCACGCAGAGTAAAGGGAATTGCAAGTGTTCTTACAATTGGGTGGCAAAAACTTAGTTTCAAAGGGTATAGTTTTTGACAAATATCGTGTATCTCTAATATGTACGAAGAAGCATGCATACACCTTCGTATCATAGGTTTTAATAATTTTTTTTTACTCAATCAAGTTATTTATTATAGTGTATCAGTAAATTTTCTATACCAATATGTGTATATAATAGTGACAATACACTATTAATCAAATTGACGATTCAATCGTGTTTTTAAACCTAAAAAAGAATAATATTTATCGCGGGAAAAGATTAAAGAATGACCAAACCCTATATTGTATTCTTCAAGTGTACAAGTACACAAGTTCTTTCAATAATTGCCTCATATGCGAGGCATGTAGTGGCTCGAAAAAAGATTAAAGGTCATTCAAACACTAGACCATTTGTTATAACCATGTAGTTTCAAGAACTTGCGGGAGAAAATCATAGAGTATGGTTTCGTAACAAGGTAGGGAAACACCTTAAGCCTTGTCACGAGATACCTCAAACCCTTGTGCAAGTCTAGCAAGTAGATGGTTTTAAGCAAATTTCGTCATTGATAAACTTATTGATCTTTAGTTTAGAAAACACGTTATAAACTAACTGTATTGCAAGTCTCACCGTGGGAAGTTGAGGTATGCGCTCCAACATTATAGATAACCACAACCTAGTGACACATTAGACTTTGCAAACAATAATCTATAATTAATCTAGCTTCATAGTTATTAGTTATGTTCATATTTTTTTCAGAAAAACTCTTTGTTTTTTTCATGAGTCACAACTTAAAAAAAATAAAAAAAAATATAAAAAACTAATACTTATAATCAAATACTCGCTTCCTTTTTGTATCAAAATCCCTCATAAAAACATTCATAATTGTCCATTTATGGTTAAAATATGTACTTAATCGCCTTATATTTCATTTATAGGAAAATATGAACGTTGGAGCGAAAAGACACGGGAATTAGACATGAAAAGTGAAGAAGTTATGCTGCCAAGACATAACTACGACGTAGTTACCACATTGAACTACGCCGTAGTTCAAATGAAGATTCCAAGCAAGCTTAGAAGAAACTACGGCTTAGTTTCCCCTATTTAACTACGCCGTAGTTATCAATGATTACCAAAGAAGTCAAGTCTAGTCACAGCTACGGTGTAGTTGGCTACTTCAACTACTCCATAGTTACACTTAGCCTGCAAAAGGAAAGCGTGAATCAGCATAACTACGGCGTAGTTTATACCCTCAACTACGTCGTAGTTGAGACGAATATTATAAATACATCCCTAATTTTAGCTCATTCGTATCATTGACTCAGAGGAGAGTTCCAGAGAATACCTAGGGCTTCCAAGGTGAAAGAAATTTGGCTCATTCATCCACTAGTTCAAGGGAGAGATCACTTTACTTATTTATTGTATTAATCATTCATCAACAGACTTGTAAGACAATAATGTTTTCTCAATCCAAGAGTTCTTCCATTATCTCTTGTGTATTCTGTAGCATGAGTGGCTAAGCACCTTAAGTGCTAGCCTTGTTATGATATTGTTATGGTTATGATGCTAGTTTCCTATTGATTTATCGTTTATAGGATATCCTAATTGCCTGTCGCATGATCCCCGAGATTTGGTAGTATTGATGTTAGTGTAGATCTTGTTAGACCTTATAGTAGACTTACCTGTTGAATTAAGAGTTAACCTGATACTAGGGATAGGTTGGCAACTATCCATAGTGTAGGGATTGCTCATATCTCGACCTACAGTATGATGGGTGCTTATAAATTTTGGGAAAACTCTTCTAGGAGGGTTTATAGCCATGATGTGTGATTATAGGCATTAGACAGGTCATTAGGATAGTTGGAAATTAATCACTATAGACTTGACACTCACCCTTCGTGTACAACGGGGACCTGAGATCATAGGATACATAAGACATGTTTCAGTGTTCAATCGGGCCTGTCGCTATTAGAACCACCGTAAGCGATAAGTAGACATTGCACTAGGAAACTGATAACGCCTAAATTATACATGTTTTCGGTGGCATTATTTATTCATGTTTTATCATTTCTCGTGAACTTTCCATACTTAATAGCATGAAATACTTGCAGGTTTACTTGAAGACATCCCGAACTTTAAATAAACAAAGATCGACTTACTTATACACTTCATGAGTCAAAGATGCAAGAAAAGATAAAGTCCCCAAGCTGGAAAGTGCAATTATGCCGCCAATTATTGTGCGCCGCACTTCTTTCATAGTCCATAGAAATAAAGACTTAGTCAAATTAGTGCTTTAAACTCACCAAGTACGCACACTACAACATTGTGCGCTCGCACTGTCCTACTTGGTTAAGAGGGAAATAAATGAAGTATTAATTATTTTATTAACACCCTAAGTACGCCGCACAAATACTTTTATGCGTCGCACTTCTTCAATAAACATTAAATTCCTTTCGCATTTAATCACCAAAGTAGCGCATCAAATTATCTTGTGCGCCACACTTCCACCTAAAATCAGCTATAAATAGAACCAAATTTTTCACACATTTGATCTTCAACTCATTCATATAACAATCTCCTTCACAACACAATCATTTCCTTATAACATCCTAAACCTTCCCAATCATTTCTACCAAGCATAAACAAAACCTTTTGAAGAATCAGTATCAAACAACCAAGACGACGAAGAACACATACTAGGTTTAGTTAATAATAAAGTTTCTTGTTGATAAGTTTTATTTGTTATGGGGGGAAATACTTCGCATGAGAGGCTAATTCTCTCATGATACTCGGTAACGTTATGATAATGAATAAGTGTTGGTATGATTGTGATTTATTAATCTCAAGCTTTATGTTGTACCCCTATTATATCTTTCTTGTCGGTTTGCTTATAGCAAGATTATATAATATTATCGGTAAGGCTCGAAAGGACTACGTTATGATCTATATGTTTTAAAGATTTGTCTATGATCTTTATCGTCTGTGTCGAGAAATCCACTTTCGTAAACTGATAAACAAAATAAGTTTTGATATAATAAGTTATCTGGATCATTTGAGTGACACATCTGGTCTAGCCAACTAAATATAAGTCTTAAGTTAATTAAGTTAATTTGTGAAAATGTTTTATGACGAGAAATCCTTTTTATAAGTTTAAGTTCCATCTTCGTGGTCTTAATCATTACCACTACTTATATATTTTCAACTATCCGAGTAGTCATCTTTATTATCACTGGTAAAACAAAAGTTATTTTTAAAATTGTTAAAGTCTATTTTCTTTCTGATTATTCGAATACTACTCAAATCCCTGTGGACGACCTGGTCTTACCTAAGAAGATTATACTATATACGTAGGTTATACTTTTACCCGTGTGTTTCCCTATAATAAAATTGGTATTTTCAGTCATTATAAATTTAAAGCTTTTGAAACACATCAAAGTTTTTGGCGCCGCTGTCGGGGATTTTTAAGCTATTCTGTAGTCAACTCTGGAAAATAATTTTAACTCCCCCTTCTTTTTCAAAAATCACCGTACAGTTTTCTGGCAAATTGACCCAAACAATTTCTCCTTTGGATGTATACACGTGCTTCCAATTATGAACTTATTGAACCATTACCCGAACCTGAACGTACTCTGAATCGAAGACTTCATCGACGAAACAGAAGAGTTCCATTCAACCAAAGAAACAACCCTCCTCAACACCTAAGAATTGTCTATCCGCCGATTCTCAACATCAATTATTTTCGTCACTTTCTTGATATTCTTCGAAATTACGATCTAATGGATGATGAACCCATGTGGGCGGCCGACCGTGTTGTCGCTCCGACTCTCGGTTTCGCAATCACTATTCCTGAAACCGCAAACGAATTTGCCATTTTAGGTAACCACTTGACTCTCGTCAAAGGAAACCAATTTTATGGTAGAACCAAAACCGATCCTCATAAACACATTCAAGAATTCCTTAGAATCTGTGATATGTTTAAATACAGAGATACCGAAAATGAAATTGTCCGCCTAATGATGTTTCCCCTATCACTCACTAGAGAAGCAAAAACATGGTTGGAAGAACTCAACGAAGGAACTATCAAAACGTGGGATGAACTTCAAACCACTTTCATTAGACGATTCTTTCCCCCAGCTCTTTTCGACTGACACCTTGGAGAAATCCGTGCTTTTTCTTAACATGAAAATGAATTTCTAACCGATGCTTAGCTTCGTATGAAGGAAATGCTCAAATATTTCCATGGTCATAACCTGTCCAAAGGCAATATTATCAAAATCTTTTATCATGGTCTCAACGAAATAACCCAAGAAGTTCTGAATGCCGCAGCTGGTGGTATTTTCCTCTATAAAACACCAAATCAAGCTTATCAACTTCTCGAAGATAAAGTCTTACTCAAGCTCGACTGGGCTAAAAATTAAAAAAACCAAATCATCTCTTAAGAAAACTGTTGCTTTCGCCGATGAAGGTAATAGTAATTCCGATACTTACAAAATTATAGCCCGAATGGATGCCATAACCATAAAAATAGATGCTCAGTACAAAGAACTCTAATCTCGTACAAAACAACCAACACCTGATCTTGAAGATGATGACATACCCATGTCCCGTGAAGAAGAGGCTAAATTCATGCAAACTTTTTGTAAGACTAGTTTTTACAATGATTACCGCGACCAAGACTCGAATCGCGATAATTAGCATTCAAGCGGACGAAATGATTACAACTGAGACAACTACCGATCCAACACCGATGATAAATCCTATGATCTTCAAAGACAATTCAACAATTTCATGAAATCTCAACAATCAACCAACGATTTTGTCAAAGAAACATTCATGGACCTAAAAACTCAACTCGAAACAATAGCAAAAAATCATCAAGCTTCAATCCAAAACCTTGAAACTAAGTTCAACAGACTCGCTGACAAGCAATCTGGTCGACCTTCAGGATCTCTTCCAAGCAACACTCAACCAAACCCACGAGGTAACAACTCTAAAGCCTATCAACCACCATAATCTTGTAATGAGCATGTGAATGCCGTATTTACAAGAAGTGGTAAATCCTATGATCCACCAAATAACCCTAATGATTAACAAAACAATTCTAAAAATCCGATCAACTTCGATAGCGATGATGAAGATGATGAACCAACACCACAACCAAAAACTCAACCTCCGAAACTAAAGAAACACCGTTACCAAAACTACACAAAACGAAAATCCCATATCCTCAACGCCTTAGAAAAGAAAAAATGGAGGCCCAATACAGAAAATTCCTCTACATGATTCGAGCCGTCTGAATCAATGTGCCTCTTGTCGACGTTTTAGCCGAAATGCCTAACTATGGCAACTTTCTCAAATAATTCATAAGCAACAAACATAAAATTGAGCAAATTTCTGCTGCTTTCTTAAGCGATGAAAGTTCCGCCATTCTTCAAAACAAAGTTCCACCCAAACTTGGAGACCCATGAAGTTTCTTTATTCCGTGCAACTTTAAGAAACTTTCTTATGTAATGCTTTAGCCGACTTTGGTGCTAGCATTAACCTTATGCCATATTCCTTATATGCAAAACTATCTCTCAAAACTCTTAAGCCTACTAAAATGAGCGTAAGATTAGCCGACAGAGGGGGGGGGGGGGTGAATACATTTTCCTTTAAAAACTTTATATCAAACATTACATCACTCTCTGCCGGCGGTCCCATAAATATATGGGGCCGCCTTGTACATTAGGGGGCCACCAGTTTTATAGGGACCGTCTCCAGAAGAGGTTTTTCAGACTAGATCTTTTGTATCAAATCACCAATCAAGTCTGACGCTATATGAGAAGTGTCGATAATAGATTTACAACAACTAGCTCATAATCAACCAATATATCAACATTCACAATGCTTACTACAAAGATCTACACAACCATGGCTAACACAACATACATAATAATTCACCTCTATAAGCACAATTGCAAGTGTAAAAGTAAAAGCGATTCAAGTGTATCATACATAAGTAAAGAGAAATGTAAGAAATGAAACCGTGATAAGTGATTTTATAGCTGGTTTGGTCACGAAGCTCCTCTCAGAACCAAATCCATCTCGAGTATCCAACTCGGGAGTTACTTCACTAATCAACAAGCTTTTACGGCATGGATAAACCTCGTATAAAACGTTGCTTACATTATTTTCTGACACTAAGCTTGGTATGTCCGAGTCCTTCTTAGGTATAAACAAACGTTATGTTTTATTGGCTTATTCACATAACAACCTTGTGTTTTATGAGCCTAAACACATAAACGCTCACTAATATATGTTTTCCGACACTAAGTAGATGGTCGAGTCTTTCTTAGGGTACACAAACCGTTCTGATTATATGGCCCAACATAAACCGCTTCGCTTAACATTATTTTTTAACACTACAGCTAGATATCGAGTTAAACTTAGCTAGAACCAATCTACCACTTCACTATGTATTTTTATGGCCTAAAATACTAACAACTACAAATCAAACCATACAAATATATACATCATTTTGAATCTCTACACACTATAAAAAGATTGGGGAGACATGGACTCGATATATATGTAACAAATGTCTTAAATGGATCTAACTAGAACGACATAACTTCGGATCTTTGAAGATGATAAGTTCTCTCTTCACATTGAGGAAGAAGGAAAAGAATAGAAGATTGGATCATATTTAAACAAGATGAAACTATGTTAGTGATCAACGAGATTTAGAGAGAGGAAAGGGGATTTTAGATGAGAGAAAAGAATTTAAATAATATGTACAAGAGGGTTTTTTTTTTCTGCTGGGATGGAGCAAGTATTATAGGCCAGGAATCCCAAAGGTTATCTAGGGTCGGTCCTGGCGGTCCTTATATATAAGGGGGCGCCTAGACTCCGCTCCCTTTTTTGTCTTTTTGTGGGGAAGCTTGTATCTGGTGTAGAAGCTTCCGTTTTGGGGGGAAATTTGAATTTCAAATTTTAAGTTTTTAAATAAAACCTTTTTCATTTAATGTAGAAAAATATTTTGAAAAAGTCTTTTTATGAAGACAAAACTTTTTGTAAAATTAAAAGTGAGGATTAAGAGAAAAATATTTTCTTGATCACTAATCATGTTTAATGATTTGTTTGTACATACCTTATGTGATTTACGTCGGGTGTAAACCAATGTTCGTCTTGATGCATATTGGACTGTCGAGAGATGTTGTGCATGTATGCATGATAATTTTGATTAAGGAAAGTAACTTGCGCACTTTAGGTTATATATTACAAGTCACATATTTCTCATCACCAAAACATAAAGAGATCATATAGATTAAATATCATAATATTTTCACTAACAATCTCCCCCTCTTTGATGATGACAAACTATGTAAACTATAGCACATAGTAAAGTTTAAAAGTTACTCGTTTACACTCCCTTCTCCCCCTTTTTTCAAAGAAAAAAGGTATTATGCGGATAATGGTTAAGATCGTATAGATTAAATATCGTAATATTTGCACTAACAATCTCCCCCTTTTTGATGATGACAAACTATATAAACTCTACCACATAGTAAAATTTTAAAAGTTACTCGTTTACACTCCCTTTTCCCCCTTTTGTCGAAGCAAAAAGGTATACAGTAGATTATGGTTGGAGCATATTGGTTGGAGGTTTAAGAAGAAGTCATGAGAAAAGGGTACGTGCTTCGGGTATATATGTTGGAGGAATGATAAGAGGATAGGTGCTCCAAGTATATAGGTTTGAGGTATGAGGAAAAGATATAAGAAATTAAGGTGAAGGTGATTGTGTGTTTCTTGGATAGTTTAGAAAAGGTCTTGAGAGGTGAAAAGTAGGCAAGACAATAGGGTAGGTACTTCGACTCAAGGTTGATGGTGACTTAGAAGTGGAGGAGGTGAGGTATTTGGAGTATGAATAAACCCTTCATCGTATTTGATAATCCCCAATCCTATCTTCCTATAAAGGTGAGCTTGCATCATCCTAGTGAAGTCTTCTATCATCACGATTTAACCAAATCCATGCTATTTAACCACATATATCCTAGCTCCCCCTTGCTTATTGCATCCCTATTCCTTGACAAGGGACTCTAGTGGATCCATGGATCAAATAAATTTCAATAAAAACTTAAGACGTTCGATGAATTCAATTTAAATGAGTAGGATGCTTGTAAGTGCTCCCCCTCAGTGTAAGCTCCCCCTTGTTTGGGGCACCTAGGAATCAAGATATGGATGTGTGCTACAAAACAAAGTTAGTAGACAAGTGTACACATATATATATAGCAAGATATTATTGGGAGACTAGACATGCATTTTTAGCGTTAGTATTCTAAAGTATGACACTTTAAGAGAAAGTTAGAAGCTAGACACATGCAATCATTGTTTTAAAATCAATAATCTAAATGATATAATTAAAAGACTCAAGACATATGTTTAAGAACAAATGTCAGACCGACTTCTAATAAACGAGAATAAGATTCGTTTATTAATTAACACAAAAATATTATGAAAATGACCTTTTAAAAGTAGACGAATGACATTTAATATCTTAGCGAAATATGTCCAAAGAAAAATTTTATATATATATATATATACTTTAAAAGGATAAAAAGAAAAATAAGACGAGGATGGAGACGATGTACTCTTGGATGTGAATGAAAATGATTCCATAGAGCCAAGAAGTGAGAAAGGATGAGCGATACTAAAGAAGGAACGTGTTGACGAGAGGTTGATAGAAAAGATTGATATATCATTTGCACTAACAATTGACGTGCATGTGATCCTATCAAAACAAAGGTGGATGATTGGGAATTCAAATGTTTGTTTGGTGTTTTGTTGGTTGACAATGTTGGGGAACAAAGTGAGATGTGAAATGAGGTGGTAGTTCTTTCATGGTGGAATAATAATGAGGGACTCAACAATGTAGTGACTTAATAACACTTGAAGATTTAATATCTTCTTTATGTTGTTTACTTTCTAGAAAGTGGAAAGTTTTGTGAAGGAGTGACATTTGCATTTCATAAATTACTTAAATATTTCGGATGAAATAATTAAGTTGTCAAGGGATATAGGAGGAATTCTAATAGTAACAAGACTATTAGAAGAGAGAAGAAATGTATAGAAGTGAGAAGAAACGTTAGAGATGAAGAGACTCATTAGAAGTGAAAAGGAACGTTTAGAAGTGAGAAGAAACTTTTAGATGTAGAAAGACTATCAGAAGTGAAACAACTACTAGAAGAGAGAAGGGACATTTAAGAGTGAGAAGAATCGTCTATGAATTTGAGACAAGACGTATGCGAGATGTGAGGACCATTTCGTCTATGAATTTGTGAAGTGATGGATTGTAAGTCAATCAATTGTAAGGAATGTGTTTGATAATGAGACGCATTTTGTTATGAAATTCATTTGACTCTTGAAAACATAAGCAACGATGCTTATGAGTTTTGGGATATGAGGATGACCCGTTGATCTATAGAGAGATATTGGGTATAGGTTTGGGTATGGAGTATACATCAACTCGTAGCAGAAGAGAGGAAGTGTTAAGAACAAAAATTGAATGGTATTACAAGCTGCTGCCGGCGGTCCCATATATATATATGGGACCCGCCTGTTTTAATCAGGGGGCCGCCTGATTTATGGGGACCGCCACCAGCAGAGATGTTGTTGATGAAATTTTTCGAACAGAGTGACATTTTAATTTGCATTCCGCTAATTAAAAAATCCTTAATATACTTTGGATGAAGTAATTAGGTTGTCACGACACGGAATAAAACATAGACTAGAATCGAGACTTAGGAGAAAAGAAGAGACCGATTTACGAAATGTGTTCCATCATTCCTAAACCTAGATGAATATAATTTAACGATTCGTGGTTAAGGGGGAAAGAAAGAATGTCGACGATGTTATCTTCAGACGCAACCTTTTCGAATGGAGATGTTTCCTTTTAGACATTGTCCCGAAGGAAATGGTGACGTATCTTTGGTATGTATTGTACGCGAAAATAATAATAATAATAATAATAATAATAATAATAATAATAATAATAATAATAATAATAATAATAATAATAATAAAGAAAACAAACGAAGATGGAGGCGACGAGCTTGACAATGTCAAGACGGATGGTGGTTAACGTACGATAAACTATACTCACAGAGTTATGTAGCTCTTCTCGAGGATTGCGAATGTTCATAGAACAATTACACGACGAGGTATACGATTGTATTAAAGGTGGTAGCGGAAATAGTGGAGGAAAGATATTAGCCATCTCTATGGTCGAAAAGGCGTGGTTGAGTGAGAAGAAAGAGGTGTGATCGAAAGACAAAGAGTGTTTTCGTCGAAGAGAAAGAATGTTTCATCGAAAAGAAAGAACGTTTCGTCGAAGAAAAAAAAATGTTTCGTTAAAGAGAAAGAGAGAGTGTTTTAACTTATGTTGTTAAAAGCTTGAATAGGGATTTTCGGATATGACCTTTAACGATTGCGATCGCAAGTTAAAGATACTTGAATATTTCAGATGAAATATTTAAGTTGTCAAACCTACTTGGAGGAGCGTTAGATTTGTATCTAACCTTTTCTTGACGAAAGAGTGGATGATTTGGAAGAAAGCAAGATGATGATCAAAGGAGTGTGTGAGTGAAGACTCTAAAAGATTTAAGACCATTTTGCGACTATTTTGACTTTTAGATTAGTGACGCGGACGCGAAGAAAGATATTCGAAGAGTGAGAAATATATAACATATATTTATAAGACATATATATAAATATATATAAATATTTTATATAAAATATATAAAAGCATGCAAGATCAAATCTAAGTATGCCACATACAATAATCAACAAGATTAATGTGTAAGACTGTATGACATCTAAACCTTATTTGTCAATAACAACATAACCTTAACATACGTGTAGGTTCACAATTAACATGTAAGTCATGTAAGATGACACAAACAAAACATGATAATTTTAAATGCAATCATCATGTAAAACATGTTAGCATTTAGCACTTAGGAGCATGTGTTATTTAGATAAACTAAGAGATATTTTATCTAAATTGCTAGAAAAAGGCAAGCGCTTTTACAACAAACATGCATTCAATAGCTAAGCAAATAAACGTTGAGCATTAAGATAAACATGAAATTTTCACATATGATAATCTTTACTTTCTTATCAACTAGATTTGCTATATCAGTTATAAATCTCTTAAGAATGCCACTAGACTCATCCTTAGATGCTAAAAAGAAAACCCAAGTAAATCTGCTATAATCATCAATGACAGCTAGACAATATTTCTTATTCTTTAAGCTGCTCATAAAAGTTGGACCAAACAAGTCCATATGCAACATGAATAAAGGCTGAGTAATAGAGTTCTGAATCTTGGACTTACAAGAGGCTTTGTGTTGCTTTCCCTTAAGACAAGCAACACAAGTTTGGTCATTTTCAAAATGTTTTAAAGGTAAACCTCTCACAAGATTTTCCTTAACAAGTTTATTAATAGTTTTAAATTTTACACGACCTAGCCTCCTATGTCATAGCATTGATTCATCAAGTGTGGCCTTTGCGACAAGACAAGTTAAACACTCTTTAGGAACAATATTCTTCATATCAACACTGTACATATTGTTCTTTCTAGGACTTTCATCAGCTAACTTAAAGTCAGGAGACAGAACAAAACATCCAGTGTCAATAAAAAGAACACTGTTCTTTTTGTCACACATCTGTGAAACACTAAAAAGGTTAAACTGTAACTCCTTGACAAAGTACACATCCTCAAAATCAAGCTTACCAGTTTTAAGAGTTCCTTTACTAGTAATTTTCCCTCCTTTGGCTCCTCCCCCAAAGGTAACATATCCTCCATCAAATTCCTTAAAGTCTGAGAGATAGGACATGTTCCCTGTCATGTGCCTTGAGCATCCACTGTCAACATAGCCTTGATCTTCTTTTTGTGGATGACCCTGCACATAAAAATAAGGAAATTAGTTTCCTTTGGGGACCTAAGCCATCACTGAATTAGATCTGCCTCGTGCATCAATATAATTATGTCTCTTCAAAGTAATTGATGCACTATTAAGTTTGGTAGGTCTCTAAACCCAACATGCTGAGGCCTTAACATCATTAACCTGATTTTCCCTCACAGCGTTAACTACTGCTGAATTTGGCCTAGCAGTATTAATTGCTTTTGGCCTAACAGTATAAAATTTTCCTTTAGCAGTATTAACCTTTTGGTAAAAATTTTGTTAGTTAATGTTGTTCTTATTTGATAGGGCCTTTTTACAGTTGATGGTGTTGATTTAGAAAAATGTGACATTGGTCTAGCACTATAAACTGTAGTTTTGGGATGAGCAGTATTAACAGGCCTAGCAGTATTAAATGATCTTAGGCCAGTTTTCATTAAAATGGCTCTTGGAACCATGTTCCTGTGAGCACTAGGGTGAGTCTTTTTAGCAGAATAATTGTAATTCACCCTTGTATAATTATTCCTAGATACCACCCTTTCCCTTTGATGGTAATTGCAGTGAGTCTGCACATGGTCAAAACTTCCACAAACAAAACAAGCTTTATTGTAATCTACAAAGTCACTTCCTAGCTGTTGGGACTTCTGATTATTCCACTTTCTTTGATTTCCCCTAGGACTTTATGACCTATACATTTCAGCATACATAACTGGTTTCCTAACTGGTTTTTCTTGTTGTTTAGGTCTAACAAATTCTATCTTAGCAACAGTAGGAAAAACAGTTTTCTTCTCTAACTTATCATCTGACACCAACTCCTCAACCAATGGGGCATCAGGAGATTCCCTAACCTCATTAGAAATATCTTCACTAACACTCTTACTAGTCTTAGGTCCATAGCCTTCAAACTCAGGCTGTTGGAACTCCTCTAGACCAGAGTAGGACAAATCAAGATTTGGGGGTGAAAATAACCCTGTATGGGGAGGTGGAACAACATTATAGCTTACAAACCCCACACCCTTTCTACTTTATCAGGTATCTGACTCCCTATTAATTTGTCTAGACTCTTAGAAGCATTATCAAAATTTTCAATTTTAAGTTGATTGCTTTCTTTTTCTTGCTTAAGCTTTTCTAACTCACTTTTAAGCATACTAATTTCTGAGTCTTTATATGAGATATCTCTTTTAAGAACAGCAAGTTGCTCACAAAAAATAACCTCATTCTTTTTGTAAAAGACAAGTTGCTCTTCTACAGATGCTAACCCTCTTTTATAAGTAGCTAAATTGAACTCAGATTTGTTAAACTCTATTCTTAAATCATCAAGTTGAGTTTTAAGAGTTTCAAAGCTTTTTAGATAGGTTTTTTAGCAAGTTTTGTCATTATGTACCTCAGGGTCTGAAAAAGCCATAAGAGCCATGTTTGTAGGAACTTCATCATCTGCCATATAGCTCCAGTCAAAACCAGCTCCATCAATAGCCACCATGGCTTTGGAAGAAGTTTCTTCCACATTTACAGTCCTTCTAGAGCTGTCTTGATTCCTGTTTCTGCTATCTTGGTTCCTAGGTCCTTTGCATTCCCTTGCAAAGTGTCCCATCTTGTGGCAGTTGAAACACTCCACCTTGGACTTGTCATATCCAGCTGTGTCACTCCCATTGATAGTGATCTTTCTACCTTTCTTCTACAATTTTCCTAATCTATTTCCTCTTTCTTTCTTTCTCTTTCGACCTATTCCTTCTCTAACTACTTTCTTCTTATCTTCTTCTTCTTTGTCTCTTTCTACTTCTCTTCTCTTTCTCTACTGCAACCAGGCCTTTCTCTATTCTCCTTTCTCCTATCTATCATACTCTATTTCTTTCTTCTTTCTTCCTCTTCTTTTCTTTCCTTCTAGTTTCTATTCTTTCTTTCTATCTCATTCCTAATTCTTTCATCTTTCCATCTCTACCGATGACCATTTCTGGAAAAACCTTGTCCTCATGCTCACAATGCTAATTGCCACTTCACATCCATTTCTTCTATGTCATCTTTATGGATTTGTTTAAGTCCTCAATCAATTGAGACCGCCTTTGGTTTAAATGGCAAAAAATGCATAAACAATGTCGTCACTTAACTTAGCATACTAACTAGAGTACCCTAGCATGCTAACTTGAGTGCTAGCAGGGCTAACTTGAGTGTTAGCAGTACCAACTCCATAAGCAGTATTAACTTCATTAGTACTGCTAGGGGATGACACAAAATCCATATTCTGAGAACTTGAGCTTGAGCTTGCAGTTCCTTTTACCTCTTGTTTGACAATCTTGAGATTGTTGTAGAGATAATCAAAGCTCATTGTGTTTAGATCAGGATTATTCCTCCAGACCACAACATGAGTATTCTACTCAGAAGGCAGACTTCTCAAAAACTTCAAATTGAGATCTTCTTGAGAAATATTTCACCCATAATAGCCACTGCCTTACAAATCTTCCTGAAGCCTGTTAAAATTAGATTCAAGAGACTCAATGCTTGGAGCACTAAAGTTCTCATACATTTGCTTCAGAAAGTCTCTTGAGTCTTCTTTGTGGCTTCATTACCACCAAATCTTGTTTGTATAGTAGCAAACAAAGTCTTAGCATCCTTGTACTGATTAAATGTCATTTAGATGTTTCACTTAGAAGTACCATCAAACACAATCTTGCCTTCACATCATTCTTCTTTTGAGCCTTTTCTTCAGTAGTTACAGGACCTGGTATTAGTGAAGTTGAGGTGAATCGGTGTAAACAGAAGTGTAGGTAACCGCAGATGACGCAGAAGACATGACTGCTGCAAAAGCAAAAATAACTTATATAAGTATTACTTATAAGAGAGATCGGTATGTTATGTCTATAAGCTTTAATTATAAGAGTCTTATAGTAATATACGTAGTATAATTTATATACGCATATATCAATCATGTAAGCACTTAGTAACCTACTAATGCTAAAATAGTGTGTATCATGTAAGCATATATGTGCTAGATGCAAACAAGTAATGCATGTATGTCCCGTGCAAATCCCATTTGTGAAAACAGCGTTTGAAAATGGTTATAGTCCAGACAAAAACTTTTGACCTGGTTCTCTATAACCTTGGCTCTGATACCAATCTGTAACACCCCCAAATCTGGGTCGCAGCGGAATGTTGAATATCCGAGGGCGTTACTTCATAGATCAATAGCACAAGATATGAGAACGACCACTAAACGTGTCGTTTAAAAAGATACATTGGATTTAACAAAATACTTGTTCATTACATAAGCTCATGGCTTCAATTTGTTTGACAACAAAAGTAAAGATTTCGGTTTATAACAAATATCCCAAAATGTAATACATCCCAAATCTTTAGTACTGACTCTTCCAAAGAGAAATCCCCCAATGTATCTTGGCACCTCGTGCCTTATTGACCTGAGAAAACATGCTTAAAACGTCAACATAAAGTTGGTGAATTCATAGGTTTATGTAAATCAATTGTAGGACCGCAAGATTTCCAAGTGTATGATTAAGCAACAGATGCAAACATCATAAAAAGAAATTACGGTTTCCTAAGCTCATGACACTGAAGCTCGACGTATATGGATGCAATAAATTGCCAATAAATGCCCCTGAATGATGTTCTAACCCGCAACATCCCAAGTCCGACATGGTATACGTTTGTTGTCTGGCAGACCGGCACAGTGAGCGCTACTCACCCAAACGGGGACGTCAATCCCAAATAGATCTATTTATAACATTCGCGCTCACACTCTAGTAATTGACAGTTCATGATAAAGGGCTCAGTGGGTTATCACTACTTAGGCAAACACGTAATCATAGTATAAAATGTACACTTGCGTCCAATTTGTAAAACAAAGCATGTTCTCACCCCAAAGATGTAAATCATTTAAATAATTGTAAAACATGAGGCTATGAACTCACCTTAGTAAATAGTCCTCTGAAAATGATAATATATCCAAGTATAGCAAATGAATCACACCGTCAAATACCTAAGTAAATACGGCCAGTCTTAGTCTACAGTTTAGGCTAAAGACTCAATGTATAAACTATAATAAATTGCTAGTTTATATATACTGTTATCACTTGTGTGGTGGTGCAAATGTTTATTGAATTTGTATTCACTTGATGGCTTTTGGGAAGGTATACGATTTTACATGATCTTGTATACGTATAAACGTTACTAATAAATATTCTAGATGCGAATATGCATTGATAATTTGTGATTACGAGTAACTGCTTCACTTTATGTCCTATTACAAGTACATGTTTTTTCATCACCAAAACATAAGAGATCGGTAAGAGATTAAAATACGTAATAATTTGGCACTAACATGTAAGTAGAGCAAATTTGATTTGCTCCCACAATATCTGTGAGGTCTTTTATAATGGTAAAATAGTTTAGAGGTAGGGATAATCCATGATCATAACTTTTAAGAGTAAATTAGGGAGTAATTGAAGAAGAGAAATTGTGAATGGTACAAGGTGTGATTGCTAAATGTATTGTCTTGACCCCTAATGCAACTTAGAATCAGGCATCCATCAATAAAGAAGCTCATTTTGATGTAGGTGCATATGGAATAGAGCAATAAAAGTTTTAATTTTCAGGTTCACTTGTGATCAGTGTGTTGTGGATGTAGTGACCTATACATGCTCATTGTAGGAATAGGAATTGACAGGGATTTCTTGTAAGCATGATATTGCAGCTTGTTAGAATATGGCTCTGAATGACCGGGCGGCACCACCCCCAGAAACTTGGGTAAATCCTTGTTATTGGTTGAGTACATGGAAGAAACCTATCTAACCAGATAGCACCAATTTGTGGACCAACTAATGGGAGAAGTCCACATGTCCCAACAACACTATTTGCTAGCCTAAGCATCATGTCTAGTACCGCCGACCAAGAAGAAAAAGAAAGAGGTCCAAACATGAGGATGAACCATTTGTGAAAGATGGTAAACTGAGTAGGAAAGGAAGAACCATTACATGTCAATCATGCGAAAACACTAGACACAATAAGGCAACATGCAAAGGACAAGGTCGAAAGGAAACAACAGGTAGTTATTTCAGCTTCAAGCTATAAGTGTGTCTTTGATCAAAACATCATAGGAACAACTATACAAAGGATTTATTTAAATTGTAGGTGGCCAACAATCAGAAGCCAGTGTTGTAGTGCATCTAGGCAAGCACAAACAAACATAACCTGCATCTGGTCAAGATGGTTTAGTGGATCCGGTGTTGGTGCTGTTATAGGTTTGTCTGCTGCTGCTGGTGAATGTGGTGCAGGTGGTCCAGGTGGTGCAGGTGTTGCCAGTCAAGTTCATCCCATAGTAGATGGACAAAGAGAAGAGTACAAATAGAAAGAATGAGTCCACAAAAAAAAACTGTCACTCAAACTGCCAGTCAACCTTCTAATAGTTTCTCAAGTGGCCAGTGAGTGAAACAAGGATGCATATGGAAGAGAAATGGGTGATGGTGTACAACAAGTCGAAGTGCATCAAGGTGTGCAAGTGGAAATGGTCATTTTCTGTAATTCCCAAATACCAATTCTGTTTCCAGGAGAGCGTATAGTCTTGAATTCAAGTCACATAATGTAAAACTTAAATGTCACATCTGTGGCTACTGTTCTAAGTTCCCTTTTAGAGGCAACATAAAAAAAAGTCCACTAGTGGAAAATGGATGAATTTGCACTTTTTAGGATGAATTTAAGTTTGTTGTGACCTATTTAATGTATTATGGAAAAAACTACTCAGTAGCATGAGAGGTTATACACAGTTGGTCCATGATGTGAAAACCAGTTTTGCCCATTTGTAAAACCATATAAGTAGCATGAGAGGTTATACCCAACTTGATGTGGAAACCAGGTTTTCTTGTTTTGTTACACGTGTTACTACGTTCCATAGTCCATTGAATTGGCAGATAAGTCAAAGTCATAATTTAGTTGCAAAAGCATGTCAATATCATAAGAGTTTATACGCACTTGGTCCCTGATGTTATAACCGGTTTTACCCATTTGGTCCCTATTTAACCGTGATTGTTGTTTGTTACACGTGTAACTATGTTTTGTATTTCTATTGGTGGACAAAAGGGCTAGTCTCTTGGCGAGAAAATGAAGAATTGTGGTTTTCCTTACACGATTAGTCCTTGAGACCCAAATACACCATTATACCCCCAAACACAAGTATTTAAATCTGATTCTCACCCGTCAATCTTAATAACTCAAAACATGTCGGCACTAAGTGAAACGGTAACTTTCCCATGGTCGACGAAGAAGAAGTAACTTCTAAGAAATTAGTACCGATGGCTGAAGAAATGATAATGTTAATTGAGGTTCTTAAAAGAAACTGTATTTCGCCCTCTGATAACCATAAGTTTATGATGGTCGACGGAGAAGACTTGCTTTCTAAGAAAACTTCACCTATGGCTGAAGAAATCCTGGAAATGTTACGCGTTTGTGTTGCCAAAAAAATAAAGGTGAGTGACTTCATTTGGTACAATGATGAAATAATGGAACATGTAGAAAAGCTTGCTGATGGTTGGAGAACAACAGTTTCCTATTTTGTCAAAAAGGCGATGAAAAAATATGCAGATGATGAATGATGTTGGTGTTTGTTTTGTAAGTTGTTTGTTCTATAAGTTGTGTTTGTATTTGAAGTTAGATGATGAATGATGTCGGTGTTTGTTTTCTAAAGTTGTTTTTTGTTCAGTAAGTTTTGTTTGTTTTTCATGTTGGTGTTTGTTTTCTTATACAACAATTTGAAGAAAGATATTTGTTAGTAAGACATGCTAAAGTCAATAAATACTCTTTAAAACATTCAGATTAGAGCTTAGAAACTATGTAGACCCACCATCCTTATGGAATAATTTGATCATAGTTTTCTTTGTAATGTTAAGATAATGATGAGTTGATTGCTTAGGAGAAAAGACAAAAACATTATGAAGTATCAAAGCCACTGATAACGCTCCAAATACACATAAATTATCCCTCGAAAATACATTAAATATGAGATGTTAAACACATTGAATGAAAGATGATTGCAAGTTTGCTTGTTTGTTGTGTAATATTTATTTCAGGACCAAAAGTGAAGAAAAGGACTAAACGTGCAAAGAAATCCCGTTAAATGCACTAACGGTCGTCATATGAAGAATCTAGAAGAGAATCTAATGAGAAATTAATGAACAAGGCCAAAGTGCGGCGCACATTTTCCTTGTGCGGCGTACTTCAAGACGAAGTAAATGCCATTTAATTAAACACCAAGTGCGGCGCACAATCTTCCTTGTGCAGCGCACTTCTCCTGCAGTTACTCCCAAGTCATAAATGATTGCAATGATTGTGCAACCTTTCACTCCCCAAATTTTAGCAACTGATGCACAATCCTCAAGTATAAATAGAGCACGATTTTGGAGGAGAAAAGCATCCCATTCTTCATTCTAATCATCTATAATCACTTCTAAGTAGATAGGAAATTGTTCTTAGGGAATTGTTGAAGAATAAACCTTATTCTTCATCACATTCCAGGTTTTAGTAGAAGAAAGTGCCATTTGATCTTAGAAGGTTGTGTTAAGAAGGTGTTATAGTGGTTATAGTTGAATTTTTGGGTTGTTGGAATTATTGATCAAAGGAAACTCTTGAGAATCAATACATTTTGCTATTGAGTTTGGTATAAACATGTTTCCCTACTTTTATATTATGAATTCTGAATTGATCATGCTTGTTATGTGTTTTGAATTGATGAATATGGAGTAAATTAACATGTTTGTTTAGGGATCATGAGAGAATTATGGATTAAACTTGGATAAACTAGTGAATTTTGGAAACTATCAATATGAACTTGATGTTTTTACACTTGGACTTATTAATCATCACTTGATCATCATTCTAGTTCGGATATAGGTCGAAAAGACTCTGGCTAAATGCCTTTGATATTCAAGTTGTTTGTCTATGACCACTAGAATGTTAAGTTGCTTCGTCAAAAGTAATATAATATAAATAACCACAATGCAAATCTCAACAAATGCCGTTACCCAAAGGCAAAAGTCAAAACTACACAAAGAGATTAAATATAAGAATCAATTATAAAAAGATTCCGGAAGAGATATTCCCGGGTCGTATGTCCCAACGAGGCTGCAATTGAAAGTAATCCTGGTTTGATGAGAAATTGAATGATGAGAATATATGATGGAAACACTGATATAATTACAACTAAAATTAATTAAATAAAACCTAATTTAATCTACGGGAAACAGATATAGGAAATGGGGATCTTAAAAACTACGGGAAACAAAATTAGTTATAGGGAAATCCTAAAATTAAATCTATACTAAAATACGGGGAACAGAATCAGGTATCGGGAAACCTAAATACTAAAAATTAAGAAAATAAATGCTAAATTAAATTAAAAATCAAAATTAAATTCTAATTAACTTAATTTGAAAAATAAAGAAAACTAGAACTAAAACGGAGGTCGTTTGAATGTAAAACGAAAAGAAACGGTAAAACTTACCCGGTAAAAACGGGTCTAAAACTGAAATTTAAGAAAAATAAAGCCTATACTAAATTTTATATTTTTCCTAGACACTAAATGACAAAAGAAAATTTTATAAAAAAGAAAAATATTTTTTTATTAATTTTTGGATTTTTTATGAATTTTCTAAGATTTAATTAATTAACAAAAATAAACTTTTTCTAAAAATTAACACTAAAATTTTTCTTTTATTTTTCAAAAATACTAGATTTAAAATGAAAATTAATGCAAAAAGAATTTTAATTTTTCAACTATTTTTCTATTTTTTATGATTTTTATAAGAAAAAGTAATAACTAAAATCTACTTTAATTCCTAGAAAATACAAATTTAACTGGAAAAATATAGAAAAATAGTTTTTATAAACTACAAAGGTGCAGAAAAATTATGGAACAAAAAGCCCTAATTTCTATTAACTAATTGAACCCTAATTTGCTTAATTAAAATTATGAACCCTAATTATAAAACTAAAAACTAAAAATATTAACTTAATTATTATTCTAGAAAAGACAGGGTGCAAACTTGGTAAAGTGAAAGACAAGGGTAGGCGGGGTAACTTGTGCAATTTTACACTATAGAGAAAACGGGCACCCCTGATCTTTAAGAAAAATACCAACTAGACCCTACGATTTCAGCTTATTTTGGCTTATTAAAAAGTGGGATGTCAAAAGATCATATAGCTTCTTATGTTATAAATCATTGTCATATCCTCAAGCCTGAATGAAAAGAAAGAAACGTAGGAATATTTTAGGGTTTTATGATGGAATATAGAATGTTTAATAGGCTTTTTTAAGATACGTGAGATAATTAAGGAATGGCTAGTATAAATCCTAAAATTGTAGATGAATTGCCTTTTAATGTTTTCGGTTGAATATCTATAAGGGAATGCAATTTTTTTATCACAAATTGTTGGTTGCTACACTGGTTGAGCACCTTGTTTATGGATTAGCCAACCCAGGTTCGAACCTTGCCATTGTCAACATTTTTACCAAAAATCCGAATATTAATGTCAAATATGTGTCCACCTCATCATTGAGGTGGCGTCCAGTCACTAATTCATATTAATCCAGTCATAGTTAGCCCCATATATATGTTATAATATATATATATATATATATATATATATATATTTATTTATAACTCAACTTATGTTGCATGGATTGTGATTAAGTTTACTTGATTAAACTTTATATCCACATTCAAGGGGGACAACTTCCATGTTATCTGACAGCTAGCAGACTGACTAGTGCATGTAACATGTTATTGTGCACTGTTATCAGGCAAGACCAAATAAAAAGTCACCTCAAAAGTGGTTAAACGGATCTTTCAGTACTTAAAGACGACCATTAACATGGGACTCTGGTACCCGAAGGATTTCGGTTTTAATCTAACGACTTTTTCAGACGCTGACCATGCAGGTTGCCTTGATACATGCAAAAGCACTTCTTGTGAAATCTAATTCCTAGGTGATAAGCTTGTTAGTTGGTCGTCCAAGAAACACGATTGCATCACAATGTCAAATGTGAAAACCAAGTATGTTGCTTTATTTGCAAGTTGTGCTCAATTCCTGTGGATACAAACTCAACTTACATATTATGGTTTTAACTACATACAAAATGTCCAATGTATTATTATTCAAAGTCAAGCCTTATATATCTCGTGCTCAACCCAGTTAACATTCCCACACCAAGCAATTGTCGTTCGTTATACAACTTCATTCAAGGAACAGGTAGAAAGAGGCCATAGTAGTATTGTACATTGTACAGAACTGAATACCAGTTAGTCTTATGTATACGAAAGATCTATTGAAAAGAAAGGTTGAGTCACCTTTGTGGAACGACTACGGTTACGGTGTATGAGATGTTTGAACTCCAGCAAAAAATAGGGTTCTAGCAATAAAACTGCTTGATATATCTAATAATAGATTGTAAATATTTTTGAAAAAAGAAAATACAAAAATATAAACCCTATATAACAAAATACAAAAATAGAAAATCTTTCAAAAATAAAAATACAAAACAAGAAAATTAAAAATAACAAAAAGAATTATCTAGACATGTATTTTGGCATCGATAATATTTACGTACCTAGAAATGTCGATTAACATTGACACGGGTGTGTAAATAAAGTTCGAGCAAGAGTTCAAAATTTTTAAAACATCTCATTTCTATTTTTCTTCAAAGGCTTACAGTTACCTCAGACTGTAACCCAGACTCAAACGTCAATGAAGGTGTACGTGTCAGTGCGCTTATCCTTAACAACAAAAAGGTGTTCGGTCTTGAGCATCTTAACCAAAACATTCAATATTTTGAGCTCGAGACACAATGGCTTGTAATCACTTTCAGACTGCAACCCAGACTAAAATGTTAAAGGAGAATGAGAATCATGCACATTTATCCTTAACAACGATAAATTTACAACTTCTCGGACTTGAGCTGACACAATTTAAAAAGGTCAAAATGAAAGATATTCAAAGTCTTGAGAGCTCAAGTAACAATGGTTTTCAAAACTGTTGAACACCATTTCTTCAAATATACTTTTTAATGTCAAGCTTTCACAAATAGTGGTATTTTTCAAAATTTTGTGTTCAACACTCCTTTCTCAGGAAAATTTCAAAAGTCGAATCATCTTTTAAGTGGATCAATTTTTTAGGAGGAGCATTTAAAACCAAGTATTAATGTTTTAGCACATTCTCTAAATGTTTGTTTTAGTGTGTCTAAAACATTTCAAAATGTTTAAACAAGTGAATAATCTTAAATGTCAAATATAGTTCTTGATGAGTATGTGTATATCGACAAGCGCGCCAAGGATCGAAGCTACATATGTTCTAGAGAAATCAAAAACCGTCGTTAGTGGCCTAGTGGCCATTCATTTTAGATATAAATATACTTTGACATAACTAGATTTCTCATTTTGTTTTTAACATATAAAAGTGGCTCAACCTCGATTTCACATGAAATTTATAAAGTTAATATTATATAAATGATATCTATTCTATCATCTGTGGTGTTCATACAATTAAATAAGTGGTGTCATATTGTGTGGAATTACGGGAGGGCATCAGGGAAATTGTTCCATATAAAAATAATCGCTTAAAATATTTTTTTCCCCCCCTATGGATCTTTTTCATGTCTAAATTTTAATCTGTTAGTATTGGAATACCAAAAGATTTATTATTTTCAAAGGGGAAGAGAATGTGATTAAAATATGATCAATAAAAAGTAATGTGATCTTCAAGACTCAAGTGTTTAAGTGCAAACAACGCTTACCTCCATGTGCGAAACAATTTTGAATATCGATGCGCATGTGTAGGGGGAGTATTTCAAAAGAATGAAACTTTCAAAGTGTCAAACATTTTTTATCTTTATCAAACACTTTGATTGATTTTCAAAAAGGTTTTATGGTTTTGACCGCTATACCCAACAACCAATTAACTCACGACGTCAATGAAGTCATAAGGTGGTTAAGTTAGCTATTAGTCCTATGATCCAACCAGAATAGGAGGGATTGTTTGAACCTGATGCTGATGATGAGTTATGGAAGTCTCAGAAACATATTCATGATGTAACATGGAGACTGTATGATACATGTGGAGTGCATCGTGTATCTATAAAGGATGGAGTGGATATCTACATGCTGGTTGAAAGGGGATATCCTTTGTTAAGAGGTGTTCTTACACAAATGTTAGTTGCAAAGCTCTTGGTTGATCAAGATAATGAGATGTCCAGAGAACTACTTAGGAAGATATTCATGCAGGAAGAAAGACCAAGGAGATGAAGTGATTGGAAGAATCCTCTCAAGGTTTAATTCAAGAAACTTGATGATTTGGAGGTAAATCACAAGTTTAGGGGAGGACTGTTGGGAATTAAATGTGTTCATACTTAGTACTGCCAAGCCAAGAGTTAGTACTGCTCAAAGTTACAACTGCCAGTACTAACTAGTTAGTACTGCTAGAAGAAAGTTAGTACTGCCGGTAATAACTTAACACTGCTGAAGGACTTAAGACTGTTGCATGAAGATTAAAGACTGTTAAAGGGATAAAGACGTATGAAGTGATATGTATTGACTTATTCAGAGTATATTCTATTTAGTTAGAAAGATATGTATAAGATTAGAATTATAGAAGATTTATAGTTATCTTGTAAAGGACTCCTTAGTGTATAAAAGGAGGTCCTAGGTTATAGAGTTGCATGCACAATAGTAATAGACGTTTTGATATATAGCTTTAAGGTTGTAAACCCTAGTACTACACAGAGTACTCGTATTACTCATAATAATAATATTGGAGCTTTTCAGTAATATCATTGTTCATTGTTCATACAGTTTTACTGTTTCATTAATATTATTCTAAGTATTAGAGAGTAGATTCTGCATACTCTTTAGTATTCACAAAGTTTCTACCAAAGTTGTTTTGGATTTATCCAAGGTAACTTAACCTTTACAAGCTAAAGGATAGATCTTGAGTTGGGATCAACACACACCCTCCACCCAGTGGTGGTGCGGGTTGGAACAAGTTCGTTGTCTTCGTTAGTAACAATTGTGATTCCTCCTTTTTTAGGGACCACATGTATGGGGCTTACCCATGGGCTATCAGAAATGGCATAGATTAAACCGGCATCGAGAAGCTTTACGATTTTGGCTTTTACTACGTCTTGAACTTTAGGATTTAATCTGCGTTGAGGTTTAACTATAGGTTTAAAACTATCATCCATCAAAATTTTGTGAGTGCAAAAAGATGGGCTAATTCTTTTAATATCGGCAGAAAGCACTCTTATTGTAACAACCGGCAATTTTCAGAATTTTAAATGACTATTTTACCCTTTGAATTTTAGGGTCCGACTTTACTTTTTGACTTTCGATCTTTTGTTGTCACATAAAAACGATTACCACGTAACCGGTAATTTTTCGGAACATATTTAAATAATAAATCATATTTATTATTACATATCTCATGTGCCAATTCATTTTTAACTTATTTGACTTGAAAACGAGAAGATATATGTTAGAGTAAACTGCTAAAATCATCCCTGTGGTTTGTAGTTTGTCGCACTAATCATCCCTAGCCGATACTATTGACACTAATCATCCCTCAGTGGTGAAACGTTCGGC
>BQNB010063055.1:0-35835 GCA_026074375.1 Tanacetum coccineum
GTGTTGTCTTTAGGTTTGTCGGCTAAATATAAATGTAAAACTTGATAATCACTTAATATACACCACACAACGACACATCAAAGGGGAAAGGGTCCGATAAACCTGAAGGTGTATAGAGATAACGGCTCAAGTGAAATCATCTACAACTTCAAGATCAGTGATTTACATATGGGTGAATGGAAAGAAGTAATGGATGCTTGTCCTAAGAGCACTGGAGCTGGGTGGAATATCATCTATACATAGATGAGGAAAAAACTTGATGATATCCAAAAAACTAAACATGAATTGGAATTGGATCTGAATCGACCACTAGAGGAATAAGATCCAATCATCAAGCTGCACCTTCTTGCCAAGAATAAAAGGAAGAATGTTGTTGACTTACATGACTACTTCAAGTCAACTAAGAGGTATAACAAGTCTGTTCAGTATGGTGACCTTCCAACTGGGACAGTTCTGAATGAACCAGCTTTGAGGATGATTCTCTTCAATGCTCAGTACAAGTTAGACTTTATCAGCATTAAAGACTTTAGGGAACTAAACAATGACATGCTGTATTATCTATAAGAAATCTTCTTCAAACTTCACCAAGGATCTGGAATGGATGATCTTTCTAGGATTGCTGAAGTTGACAAGAGAAACCTGAATCTTAACAACCAAATAAGGTTGATTGAACAACTAAGGTAGTGATTGAATGTAAACTTTTATGCGTACTATCTTTTGTAACGTGATCTAATGAAGGTATTCATGAATGTTTATCAGTTTATGTTATTCTTTTAAATTATTAGTTTGTAAAAAGAAGTTGTTTGCTCACTTACATCTGATTTAACTTTAGCTATTTATATATTCAAATAGGGGGATATTGTTAGGTCAGTTTAGTGTCCTTCAGTCTCTTAGTAGATTTAAACATAAAATATTCTAATTCAATGTCTCACTGAAGATAGTCCAGCTTCAGCTCTTCAGGTACTTAGAAGATCAAGGAATATCTTGACTTCAGTTTATGTGACGGTTCAGAAACTGAAGACAAGACCATAGCATGAGCTTTAGTTCAGCTTGGTTGGCAATGTCAAGCTGAACAATGTAGATCTCCTTTAAGAAGTTGAAAGAAAATGTTTCTCTTATAGAAGGTTTACAAGGCGGGAAAAAAGATATGCTTTATATCAGAAAGAATAAAGAATATCTCTTTGGGAATGACTTCTTTTAAAGTTGGTATAGAAGTATAACTACTTTCCCAAAAAGGACTTTTTCCTTTGTACCCTAATATGGCAGCATTAAATGGGATCTCAACCACCTATCTAATGATTGACATAGGTAAAAGGGGACTTGATCGTAAACACTAGATCCTTAGTTTAAAAGGAATCTTGTATGGGAGTAAATATGCATCTCTTGCAATTAATGTAAAACACATTCAAGAGCATATTTACTCCTCGAATAAAACTATAAAACCATTAAGCCTTCAGCTGTAGTGTTGGTTAGAAAGTTTGTACTTAAACTCTATATTGTGGTTTGAGTTTAAGTTAGAGATGAGATCACCAAATTGTCATTTAACTACTTTGCTATTTCGCAAGCAAAGTGTGTCATAGATTCTTTATTCATTCTAATAATAATTTATATGTTGAAAAGTACTTCTTGTGTTTTGTTTTAAACTTGTTCTTATATTGCTATATATATTTTAAAACAATACACTTTGTGGTCATAGAATGTGATTAGTTTAACTTGATAAACCTTTATCACATTTAAGGAGACCAACAACACCGTGTATTACTCTCTCCTAGATTAATACAACCTATCAAAGTTAACACCAATATTATGTAAAGGTGACCTCAAAAACTACAACATATCATTTATCTTAGGAAATAAATTAATTCTAATCCCTTTCATGTCTTTCACGCAATTCCTAAGCGCGTAAGTCAAGCTTTAAGAGCTTAATATCATCCAAAGCAAGCACAATCTAAAATGCCTAAATTATTCTAAATCAAGAAAAACATGAAGATGTGCACCTGATGTGTGTTTTTACAAGCTTTAAATTTATAATAATTAGAGATACCGATTTTGACTAAAAACACTACATTCGGGCAAGTATACCCTATCGAGTGTAATACAGTATTAGGTAAGTCCAGGTCGTTCCATGGGATTTGTAGCAATTCACAGATTGTTTATCAAGTAACAAAGCTAAATGATTGTAACAGATCAATTAGCCAAAACGTGTGTATAAAGTAAGCAAGAAACAAGGCATGATCCACATAACATAATAGATAAAGATAGAACGAGACTTTATATAAACAATGCATACAAGTCATATATGACGGGTAATCATAATAACAAGCATATCTACCAATGATAACATAGAATCCTTTCGGCCTATACACTACATCATCACGAGCGCATTAAGTATGGTTTATATCAAATATGCATACATATGAATTCCTCCCAACTCGGCCGGTCAACATAAGGAAGGGTCTTAAATATAATTCTACTTGGGTTTTTTAACAATTTATCACACAGTTCTCACAAGTATGATATTGATTCGCGACTCAAAATCAACCATTACAACTAACTCTTTTTCGACCTATAATAGTTGCAACAATCAATCAAAGGATAAACAAGGATCTAAGTAAAGATAACATCGAATTCATAAACATAAATATTCACAAGTCATGGCAAAATCATCCAAATATTATTCATGTTTCACATGTCACCAAAACAAACGAATACCACTACATCATAACCAAACCAATAACCAATTATTCTCATAAACAACCAACATCCGAACCTACTGGAATAACCCATGGGGCTGTCAGGAACCCGCAGGAAATCAAGAACACGTCGCCAAATGGTGTGTTTGGTAACAGGTTAATATAGTGAAGGAATTAGAGATTTGGTGTGAATTGTCTAATCCTTATGGTATAATGCATATAGATTATGGAAATATGGTGTTTGAAGTCTCGAAATGGTGGTGATTCAGTGGCGGATCGCGGTGGAGAGTGGTGGTAACATGGTGGTGATAAGGGGTGTTTGGATCATTGGATCCTAGAATCCTCACATAGTTCTCTTCCTCTCAAATGAAGATATTTGATAGATTTATGATTGTGTGTGAGATATGAAGTTCCCTGGCACAAATGAGGGTATTTATAGGCTAAGAAATACTTGGGGACCAAGTTAGGGATGTATGTGGTCGATTTTGGAGCCAAAATCACGTATTTACTGCATCAGACAGAAAGTGCGGTGCACATTTTATTTTGTGTGCCGTACTTGGTATTTCTTGAAAAGTGCGCCGCACATTTTTAGAAGTGTGGCGTACTTTGTGCATTTCCAGCTTTTGGACCAAAAACCAAAGTTGTTGAGAATTCTTTCCCGGACGCGTGGGCGCCAGAATCGCGTCAAACAGAGTTCGTATGCTCAAGTTATGGCCAAAACAGTGGACAGTTATCGGGAGATCTTTAACTTGGGTTATTTCTTCGTTTAAGCTTCAATTCTTCATGTATTCTTTCGTTTTCTTCCACGACACGTCTTATGAACCTATAATAGCAAATATATTCGATTAAGTATCGTAAGTTCTTACAATTAACCAAAATAGATATATAAAAACACAAATAACGCATATAAAAATATGTATAAAATGAGTGTTATCAAATCCCCCCACACTTAAACTTTGCTTTTCCTCAAGCAAATCTAAGAAAAGAAATTAAAAACAAGGTTCCTACATGACAAAACAAGAAATTTTTTATTATATATGTATATGTATATATATTCTTAAATTTTAATAGTTTTTATTTCTTATTTTTTATTTATAATTTTTTTTAAGTGTGAAAATATCAAAAATATTTTTGGTTTTTTAATAAATGCATCATCGTAATAAGTTGGCGCAAACAACTCCCCCCCCTCCGCCGCGCCCCCCCACACCACACTTAAGAGTTTGCTTGTCCTCAAGCAAAATAAAAAAAGAAATAAGCTTTACAAAAAAAAAACATAATTATAAAAAATATTTTTTCGGATTTTTAATATGCTAAAACAGAGATGTTTAACAATACTCAATGATTCTCAAGCGGTTATGACATGGCTAAGTACCTCACGAATAAGGAAAAGTATAATTCACTCAAACACTCGTATATGATGTAATGCGTTACCATAGGCTTGTACAAGAAACAAAACTGCACCGACATGGCGTAAGCACCAGGAATAAATATCAAAAGATGACTTTTATTCTAGTTGTAACGTTTAGGCTAAGGGTTAATAAGGTGTGGATAAGGCATGAGAAATATATACTGGAAATGGTGTTATAGTATACATGTTGAAAAGTCCAAGAAACCATGTTGCTAGTTACGACAATCCACAAACCCGAGAGGTTATCGAACCTCTCATCAACATATCCGGCACATATTATAATATATCAATACGTCACAAATGCCAACAACAATCCAACTCTTATTCATACTTTTTTTTTCTTCTTTTTTCAACTTTTTTTTTCGTATTCACTTTTTTCCTTTTTTTATACTATTTTTTTACAACTAACAATTCCTCCACACTTGAGATAAGCATACACCACAAAAAATGCGAAACATGAAGCTGCGCATCTTCATCTTCGTTAAAATGGCACAACACTTATAAGTAAGCGCGAACAAACTATAAGCAAAAATAAACCAATCATACCGAGCAACTAGCAACCAACCATTGGGACTTTCGATAAGAGGTAAGGTTAGGCTAAAGGTTATATATTTTTGTATTTTAGTGGATGAGAAAAATAAATAGAATGGCTTAGCGGGTTAAACTAGGGGTATTTAGCACTAAAGAGGAGTGCTACAGACGGGTTTTATTTGGATGGTTAGCTAATCAGTGTAATTTGTTAAAATAATAATATGTTAAATGCATGGGATAATTTGGGTTAAATTCTAAGTTGACTCTTTATCACTTAAAAATACCTATATCACATGAACGTGATCTCACTGCGATCTCGTAATGGTTGTCAAGCACAAGTTCTAGAATCAATAAATCACCGGCACACTCATACAATTTTTAAACCGATACCAATGCTCCAGAAAAGGCAACGAACTATAAATACACAGCCGTAACGACGGATGAGACACTTGCAATTGCATTCAAACCTTAACTCGAGAAAGCTAAAGGCAAATATTATCTTAGGTATCAAAGATGGATACCTGAATTCCTAAAGATCTAAAACCTTATATTTTTTGGGAGATTGGTATAAATGCGCAAGTAATGTCATCGATCCCGAGTCGGATCTGCTCTATCAATCGGGACACATCTCTGATTTCAAAAACTTTATTTATTTACTAAGTTTTATTCTAATATATTAACCTAAGTGACAAAAGAATTTAAGAATAAAATTTTAGATTACCGAAGGCAAAAAGTTTAATTTTTTATAACAAAAATGAGTCTTATTTTTTAAATTTATTTTTCTCCCACACTTAAGTTAAGCATTATGCGTAATAAGAAAATAACTTAAAAGTGGCATAATGGGAAAAATAAATATAAGAGAAACGAGACTTCCCGGGGATCATAAGTGCTCGGTTGAATTCGAAAAGATGTAGCACTAGACGAGGCGCCAACATAAGAATGTGACATCAACCATATGTAATATACTAATCCGAATATATATGTACCCAAGTGTAAAATGCAAACCACCAATCCAAGCTCCACTTATTTATTTAATCTGCAAAATAAACAAAACTACAAGAAAGCATAAAATATAAAAGCGCATTTTCGTAGGCAACACGGTTGCATTTAGCGTATGCAACAAGCCTTTAAACCCCTCGGTAGCCCTAGTGGACGAGTTATAGTCTCTTGAGGGTTTCCAGCAAACACACCCACAAAGTTCAGAACGTATATATATATATATATATATATATATATATATATATATATAATAACAATATATATAAGATATATATATATATATATATATATATATATATATATATATATATATATATATACACACACACAATTTACTAAAACAAACACTCACAAAACGTCATGAAATGAAAAAATAATATAAGAAGGAAAATATAATTACTAGTATTCGAACATTCATAAACACATACGTAAGATAAATAAATATGAAAATAAATTCTTTTTAGATTTTTAGTTTTACGACATATATTAATCGAGCATACACTTATTATTTAAGGTATAAAAACAAATATTAACAAAATTATTATTATTATTATTTTGGCTGACCAGAAGTGTGTCGCACTCAAAAGAAAATGCGGCATACTTATAACCTATTTTTTATAATTTTTCAAATATTTTAGAAAATGAGCGTGGTAAAAATTTAAAAAGTGCGCCGCACAACATCATAAGAGCGACGTTTTTATTATGATAATAAAAAAATGTTTTTACACTTTAGTAGTTAAGAACACATATATAATCACATACACAAACACAGGCAAACAAATACAGACACACAAGCACAAACTAAGAAAAAGAAATACGAAACTCTTTTTAGATTTTATAGTTTTAACAATTTAACAATATTCAAATGCAAACAAACACACACAATCAAACAATTCAACAAATGCAAAAAAAAACGAATGAATACTTATATGATTTTTAAAATAATCTTTACGATAAAGATACGAAAAGCAATTGTTTTTTTCAGGCCCAGAAAGTGCGGCGTACTTTCTACAAAAACTTTAAACTTTTATTTTTTTATGAAATTTACAGATGCAATAAAAGAGAAATAATCAAACAAAACTAATAAACATAAAGCTTGGTTTTATTATATGAACAAGAACATGCCAAAATTAAAATGAAGCAAAAAGAAAGCAAAAATAATTTAGAGATAAGTTCTTTTTGTTGTTTTTTCATTTTGAATGGCAAACTGATTATTAACAAACTTACAAGGCGTATAATCAGATAAAATGGAATTTTAAATGACCACATACCTTAGACTAGCAACTTGGGGGTTTTGTGTTACCTCTGAACTTAATCAGTCAAGAGATGAACAAGATCTGGACAAGTACGACAGTTTTGGTTGAAACCGGCGTACTTCAGGTATAAACCTACAAACTAGCAAACGAGAACAGGGGAAGTGCGGCGCACACATAAAGATGCGCGTCGTACTTTCTGCAATAGCAGGCAGATTTTTAAGAGTTTTAAGAGATTTAAACACACGTAAGATGCACAAGACTAGCAAACAATCTGAGAACAACTAAACAAATCCCTGGCAACGACGTCAAAAACTTGATGTGTGTTTTTACAAACTTTAAATTTATAATAACTAGAGATACCGATTTTGACTAAAAACATAACATTCAGGCTAGTATACCCTATCGTGTGTAATATAGTATTAGGTAAGTCCAGGTCGTTCAATGGGATTTGTAGCAATTCACATATTGTTTATCAAGTAATAATGCTAAATGATTGTCACAGATCAATTTGCCAAAATGTGTGCATAAAGTAAGCAAGACACAAGGCATGATCCACATAACATAATAGATAGAGATAGAGTGAGACTTTATATAAACAATGCATACAAGTCATATTTGATGGGTAATCATAATAACAAGCATATCTACCAATAATAACATAGAATCCTTTCGGCCTATATACTACATCATCACGAGCGCATTAAGAATGGTTTATATCAAATATGCATACATATGAATTCCTCCCAACCTGGTCGGTCAACATAAGGAAGGGTCTTAAACATAATTGTACTTGGGTTGTTTATCAATTTACCACACAGTTCTTACAAGTATGATATTGATCCGCGACTCAAAATCAATCATTACAACTAACTATTTCGACATATAATAGTTGCAACAATCAATCAAAGGATAAATAAGGATTCAAGTAAAGATAACATCAAATTTATAAACATATATATTCACAGGTCATGGCAAAATCATCCAAATATTATTCATGTTTCACATATCACCAAAACAAACGAAGAACACCACATCATAACCAAACCAATAACTAATTGTTCCCACAAACAACCAACATCCGAACCTAGTGGAATAACCCACGGGCTGTCACGAACCCACTGGAAATCAAGAACACGTCGCCAAATGGTATGTTTGGTAACGGGTTAATATAGTGAAGGAATTAGAGATTTGGTGTGAATTGTCTAATCCTTATGGTATAATGCATTTAGATTTTAGAAATATGTTGTTTTAGGTCTGGAAATGGTGGTGATTCATTGGTGGATCGTGGTGGAGAGTGGTGGTAACATGGTGGTGAGAAGGGGTGTTTAGATCATTGGATCCTAGGATCCTCACCTAGTTCTCCTCCTCTCAAATGAAGATATTTGATAGATTTATGATTGTATGTGAGATATGAAGTTCTCTGGCACAAATGAGGGTATTTATAGGCTAAGAAATACTTGGGGACCAAGTTAGGGATGTATGTGGTCGATTTTGGAGCCAAATTTACGTATTTACTGCTTCAGACTGAAAGTGAGGCGCATATTTTATTTTGTGCGTCGTACTTGGGATTTCTTGAAAAGTGCGCCGCACATTTTTGGAAGCGCGGCGTACTTAGTGCATATCCAGGTTTTGGACCAAAAACCAAAGTTGTAGAGGATTCTTTCCCGGACACATGGGCGCCAGAATCGCGTCAAACGAAATTCGTATGCTCAAGTTATGGCCAAAATAGTAGACAGGTGTTGGGAGATCTTTATCTTGAGTTATTTCTTCGTTTAAGCTTCAGTTCTTCATGTATTCTTTTGTTTTCTTCCATAACACGTCTTATGAACCTATAATAGCAAATAAACTCGATTAAGTATCGAAAGTTCTTATAATTAACCAAAATAGATATATAAAAGCACAGATAACACATATAAAAATATGTATAAAATGAGCGTTATCAGCACCATACACATTTCCTTTAATGACCTCATTTTGAAAATCATTTTTCCTAACTTTTGAAGATGCATGTCCGACAAACGACTATAACTAGGTAAGGTGTGAATTCAAATTATGAAATTGAGCACCTAGCGTCTAATTAAAGATAATATGTTGGAGTGGTGATCTCACGATCTATAATCTTTAATAGACATCCAAACAATTAGCATGTTAGCAATAAGCATGAAATCAACTATCATCATGGCAAGTAGGCATGTAAGCAAATAGCATCAAAACATATTTCTCATGTAAATATATTTCTCATATCATCGTTTAATCACTACGATAAGTAAGCATATAATCACATAACATCCATTAACTCTCAAGTTATGAAAACCTATCTTATTCCAAAAGACACTCAATCATGTGAACAAATCAAATGTGACTAATTAATCATCATGGCAAGTAAATATGTGAGAAAATTTCATGTTATCACCTTGTTGATTTTTGACACATCCTTTAAACATCTATTTGTTAGCAACATAACCGTGCATTTCATTTATTTGTATATGTTTTAAAAGAGTTTCATTTAAGCATTTACATATACGTATTAAGCAATTAAGTAAACAAAACATGATGTTATGTATTAATGTGAGAACTTTAATCATCTAACCGGTTTATTTTAGTTTAAGATTTAAGATGAGTTTATTTATCTATGTCGCACATAACATTAGTTTTCATTCCTAAGTTCAATTTCTCAAGCTAACAAGTATTTTCATGCATCCATATCAATCAAATATACACAAGTTCTACATGTAACATATATGCATGTCTAGTCTAACTTTAAGTTAATGGTCTTTAAGCTTCTAAGTTCACCTAACTTTGAAGTTGTGGCAAAAATAAGCTAGCTAGCATAAAATGAATTCACGTAGCATTTTAGACAACTATGTTAATACAAATAATGTCTAAAAACGTTATTTATATTTTTCGACCTCTCTACGTTTTGAAGATGGCAAAATGTAAAAACGTTCTATGTTAAAAATAAACGTATACACGTTATTAATCGTAAATTTCCATTTCCATGTAAGTAACTTAAGGTATATGCAAACAAATCAATAAACTTGATTAGTGATCAAAGATATATATTTTGGTCTTAAACTTTACATTTTTACAAATGTAATAAAACCTTTTTATAAAAATATAATTTACAAAATATTTTAAAATTTTAGAAATGTTTTATTTATTTATATAAATTCAAAATTTGGTTTTCCCTCAAAATGGACAAAACTGCACTAGGTAAATATTCTCACTAAAAGACAAAAAAAGAAGCGTCTACCTAGGACGGCCCCCTAATAGGTAGAACGGCCCTCATATATATATATATGGGACCGTGTGACCGTCTACAGTCATACGCTCCTCTCTCTTGCCTATAAATACTTTACTATTCCTAGATATTTTTCTAAGCCTTTTGCACATAGTCTCTATTCTACTTCTCTCTCTACATCTCTTTATATCTTTCTAATTTTTAATCACTAACTTGCTTAATCTTGTTTAAGTGATCCATTCTTTCTTTCTTCCCTCAAGTGCAAGAGAAGAACACTCGTATTCGCCAAGAAACGAAGTGTTGTAGATTAGTAGTTCTCTCCAATCTTCTTCTAGATTTGATCTTTATATGTTCATTCTTTTGTAGTTGTGTAGATCCAGATAGAGTATAAATTCAGAAGTGTTGATTGTGTGTCGGTTAGTATTTAGGCCGTAAAATACATTTGTAAAGTGGTAAATTGGTTCTAGCTAAGATTAGGACTCGACATTTAGCTTAGTGTCGAAAATTAGTATAAGCGACGTGTAACGGTTTTCTCCGCCTGAAGGGAGCTTGTTGACATAGTGAAATCTTGAGTCGGATACTCGGGGAGTGGAGTAGGGCAAAGAAGAGCTTCGTAGCCGAACCACTATAATTCTCGGTATTGTGGTTTGATTGTTCTATATCTTTACTTTCATATAGTCTTTTATATTTCGTAGATATAGATTATATTGTGTTTTTGTTATTTACAATTAGATATATTGTTCATACTCATTGTTGATTAATATCATATAAACTCAAATCTAGGATTTTTATAAGCAAACTTTTAAAACGCTAATTAATGAGCAATCTATTCAAACCCCCTTCCACTTTTCACAATTGGTATCAGGAGCCTGGCCTCCTAAGATTTTTAAAATATATTGTATTTTAAAGCTTGAATCGATCTTTGGATTCCGACAAATATATAGAAGGGTAATCTATGCAAAAAGCACCACTTTTGAAAGTGATGGTTTTATTTATGGAAAAATAGATCTTGATCTTTGGCATGTTATTACCGAGGGTGATTTTTCGCCTATTCAAAAGATCTTGATCTTTGACATGTTATTACTGAGGGTGACTTTTCGCCTATTCAAAATAATCCGGAAACCAAGCAAGACGAGGTTGTCCCTTTTGAAAAACAAAATTATGGCCTTAAAAAGAAACTTGCGATAAATAACCAAGTTAAAATGGTTATTTACAATGCTTTGCCTAGGAACAAATATGAAAGAATTTTTATGTGTTATACGACAAAAGAAATTTGGAAAACTTTGTTAATCACCCATCAAGGTAATATTCAAGTCAAAGACAACAAGATTGACCTTTTGGTGCAACAATATGAACAATTCGTCATTTCTGAAGACGAATCTATAGATAGTGCTTTTGCTATATTTAATACTATTATTACTAGTTTAAAAGCTCTGTATGAAGGTTACTCTTTCAAGAACTATGATAGGAAGTTTCTTAGGGCTCTACATCCTAAATGGAGAGCAAAGGTCACGGCGACCAAAGAGTTGAAATACTTAACATTACTAACACTTGATGAACTCATCGGGATCCTTCAAGTTTACGAATTGATCATCAAGAAAAATTATGAATAGTTAAAGGTAAAGGAGAAAGGAAATATCTTGTCTTAAAAACTAAAAAGGAATCTAGTGATGACGAAAGTTTGACTTCTAGAAGTGAAGATAAAGAATACGCCATGTCAGTTAGAGACTTCAAGAAGTTCTTTAAGAGAAGAGGTAGGTTCGTAAGACAACTGTGAAATGACAAAAAGACGTTACAAAGAAGCCATGACGACAAGAACGACAAAAATGATAGGAAGTGTTTTAGATCCCGAGACCCGAATCATCTTATCGGAGAATGTCCGAAACCACCGAGAGACAAGAACCAAAATGCTTTTGTCGGAGGTTTTTGGAGTGATAGCGGTGAGGAATATGATGAAAGGGCTAAAGAAGAAACGTGTCTCATGGCTCAAGTATCTAGTGAGGTACATTCTGAATCCTCTTATTTTAGTAATGAAAACTCGTCAATAGAAGATTTTACTCTAGATAGTGAATACCATAAATTGTGTAAAATGAGTTTAAACATAACCACTAAAAACAAACACTTAAAAGCTATTAGAAATAGTTAAAAAAAAATTGTGATCTAAAAGAAAAAGTGTCAAAACTCGAGAAAAACAAGGGAGTTGATCTCGAATGTAAAACGTGTCAAAAACTGAAGATTGATAACGAAAAACTCAAAGAGGAAGCTTCCAAGATAACTCAATTTCAAAAGAGTACACACTCACTAAATTAAATGCTAAGTCTTCAAAAACCCTCTGGAGATAAACCGGGTCTAGGTTTTAACTCATTTGAAGCATCAACAAGCGTGACTAAGAAAACTGAATTTATAAAATTTTAAAATATAGACACGACCCCCTGATTAAAGGGGACAACCCCCTGAGTGTCCAAACGCCCCCAAATTAAATTTGGGACCGTCTATCTGTTCAATAGAAATTGGAAAATTAGTTTTTTATTTAAAATTCATTTTGGGTCCATGACCAAAACATATAATGGTAAATAACATTAAAATTCCGTTGCTAGTGATAATGAGGGTAAACGTTTTTATATACCTTCTTTAAAACCCGGATTTGGATTTACTAAACCAGATTTTAGGTCAAAAACTTCACCTCCTAAGAGAATTAATAATTACCTTCCTCGGTCTAAAACACCGCAACCAAAAAGAAATCTTGGACGAGAAGTGGGGAAAAATCAGTTCCAAATGGCTTTCCCGTTACTTGGAATAACTTTTCCAACAACTATGTTATTGCCTTGGGGAATTTGTCCTCCATTCTCAACATTCCCAACCAAATGGCATCAAAATGAAGGGATGTTTAATAGTACCGACTTTGGACCATGTGATTTTGGGACCAAATATTTGAGTTGTTATGTTATATAAATAGATATGCCTTGGAATTGACTTGGAGCCCGACGAGTGGATCAAAGATCGTGGATGCGCTAAACATATGACGGGCAACTGAAAGCTTTTCTCCACCTACAAGACATATAATGGAGGTAACATCATTTTTGGTAGTAATCTACGCGGTAACATCATTGGCAAAGGAACGATTTCTCATGACTCCCTTAATATGGAAAATGTAGAGCATGTAGATAATTTAGGATTTAATTTGCTAAATGTTAGTCAAATATGTGATAATAAGTGTAAGGTAATATTTTTCGAACATGATAGTGAAATAACTAAGGGTGGAAAAGTCATAAGTAGAGGTATTAGGAACAGTGGCTTGTATGTAATGAAATTAGGAAAGAAGCCGAAAGACATAATTTGTCTTACAACGATTGATTAAAACTCTACTTTGTGGCATAGGAGATTAGGTCATGCAAATATACGTTTAATTCAATCGTTAGCATCTAAGGTACTAGTTAGGAATTTACTTAAGCTTAAGTTTGATCAACATTTATGTGATGCTTGTTGATGTGTCGTTGTGTGTAGGTAATTTATTAAGGTATTCAAGTTTTAAATTTATATATTGCCGACTTTACCTAAAACAACACTTTAACGGGCAGTGTACCCGATCAGATGGAGTTTCGTGGTAAGTAGGGTGTCGATCACTAAGAGCGAGAACTAATCTCTTTTATTTTATCAATATTTTGGTTAACTAAACTAAGTTAATTTAAACTATGTTAATTCTATTCTATGTTAAACCTATGTTAATCCTAATTATAACAGATAAGGGGCGTTTCAGCCTGAGAGACTGGCACAGGTTTATGGTATCTTAGATCAACTTAAGACACAATAACACACGCAAGGAGATAGACAAAAGATAGAAGAGCGGTCTATCTAAATATAAGAAAACTGTATTAACCATGATTAATCCAATTAAAATGTTGGTTTGTTTATTTAGTGCAATGAATACTTATCTCGAGGCGGCATATCATTCTTAATACTTAGGCGTTACTTCTTCCTAAGATCTAGACACGTAGAATTCTATTACAATTAAACGCATCCGCATAAAGCATCCTATTTGCTGGTTATAATCTATCTTAGGGGTTAAAGAAATGGTGATCTTGTTAAACCCTGGCTCATAGAGACTTTACTCACTTACTGCTTAATGGCAATTTATATACTAGTAGTCCACTGGCCAAGTCTTTACCAATTTATTAAGAACGTACTTGTTGATTCCAAGGGTCACATGCCGATCCAACTAAGCTCACTAATCTAAAGGCAAAGATAGGCCATTACTTGTGATCCTATTGGTATAGATATATAAATCACTATATGGAGAGTCATCCCGGCATCTAGCTAACTTGGTCGGTATCACTAGATCTAGTTGAATGACAGGTCGCATACAAAAGAATGTAAATAAGTATAAATTAATAAACATAAACAAGCAATCAATGATAAATTAAGCATTCGAGATAAACAAACCAAACATTTAAATCTTCATAATAATGGCTAATACCCAAGGGTATTAGCCCTCAAACGTCATAATCAATACAAGAGTAATAACTCAACCAAGGTAAACTAACCGAGTTAAACAAATGATACCAAAAATCGAACGATTACTAGAGTATAGGAGATTACAAAGTGTTTCCTATGGAATTAATAACTTTGATTGACTTCTTCTGCTCTTCTTGTCTTCTGAAAATTGACTTTTGTGGTTAAGGTATCGAAAATATGATCAAGCACACTGAAAACCCGTTTTTAGGTTTTCTATTTATAGGGTCTGGAATTCGGTCAATACAACGTATCGAGAGAGATGGATAGTATCGAGGGTTTCTTGGAGTAGGGACCACATTCGATATCTTTCATAATATTTTATTACTTTATATTGAATACATCGTATAGATGTCTCCTGGATACGGCGTACTGGACTTTGTCCCTTCGTGGTTTCTTATGAAGTGCTGGCACATATACGCCGTATCTTCCTTGATGGATACGGCGTATAGGATGTCAGAACAGTGATCTTCAAATGTCTTCGTTTAAGCTTTAGAATGCGCCTTTTTGCTAATCTTCACCAAGTACTCCATAATTACTGCAATTCTTAAATACAAACGATTAAGTAACAATTCTTGCAATAATAATAATACAAAATGGGTTATTTAAATAGGATAAACGATGCTATAAAAGTGATGTTATTTGATGTCATCACTTGTAAAATTAGGAAACAAGCTCACGCTAGTCACAAAGCTAAGAATATGGTTTCAACGTCTAGATGCTTAGAACTCCTACACATTGATCTTTTCGGTCCATTTGTCGTACAAAGTTATGGAGGAAACCTCTACACTTTAGTAATAATAGATGACTATTCTTGGTATACATGGACAATATTTCTTAAAACTATAATCGAGGCTTTTGAGCAATTTGAAATCTTTAGTAAGAAAAAATAAAGCCAACTAGGATGTTAAATAGTATCAATTAGGACGGACCAGGGTAGGGAATTTGATAATGAAGTGCATTTTGGAGAGTTTTGTAATGCCAATGGTATTATATATAACTTCTCGGCTCCACGCACTCCACAATCAAATGGCGTGGTAGAAAGGAAAAATAGGACTCTACAAAAAATGAGTAGAATAATGTTAAATGAACAATCGTTACCACAAAATTTTTGGTGTAATGCCGTAGATACATCAACCTATATTCTCAACCGGATCCTAATTAGAGCCATCTTAGGAAAAACATCATATGAACTCTTGAGAGGTAGGAAACCTACTCATGACTACTTCAAATTGTTTGGAAGCAAGTGTTTCATCCTAAGCACCAAAGACTACCTCACCAAGTTTGACCCAAAGTCATACGAAGGTGTTTTCCTAGGTTACTGATGTGCGGTAAAAGTTTTAAATTTATAATACTGATTTTACTGATTTTTAGACCCACACACTGGTAAAGCATAAACCAGGTCGTCCACAGGGTTTTGGTTATATTCGTATAATTACAATAGTTAAGAAAAATTATAATAACTTTTTCAAGTAAAATAACAAGTAACTGGTAAAGGTTGAATTCAATGATAAAGAGATATGACAAGTTGGGTAGTTTCATATAATTCAGTAGCGATGGTAAAATTATGATCTTCGAATTTAATTCTTAACTTATAAAAAGGTTTTCTCGTCAAAAAATGTTTTCACAAATTAACAGTTTTAACTCAAGATTTATATTAGTTTAACCTAATCAAGTGTGTCACGCAAATAATTAAGTTACTATTATATTAAATCTATTTTGTTTACGAATTAACGTAATCGGATTTCTCTAACCAAACGATAAAGATCGTAGAGAAATCTTTAAAACTATATAATACACAATGGGTCTTTCGACCTATACCATTATGCATATCCAATCAAAGTTTGATAAACAAAGTTGATAAGATAAAATACGATAGGATTTCAATATAAACTTGAGATTAATAAGATCAAAATAATACCAAACGCTTCTTTATTATATTAACGTAACCGAGTAGTCATAAGAGGTTTAGCCTCTCATGGCTACGGAGTTCATAATAACAAGGAAAAAAAGAGTAATGAGAAACATACTAGATTCGGATAGACTATGAATCGTAGAACAACCCGTTTACAAGTATCAATTCTTATTAAACCCATGTTATACTAAATACTATTAAACCGTTCTTCGTTCTTGCTGGAATTTCATGCTTAGAACTCTAGGAAATTTTGAAGATTTGAGAGAGATTTGTTGTTAAAAGTGTGTGTGGAATTGTTGTTGGAAGTGTGTGTGGAAATGTTGTACAAATGGCTGAAAATGCCTCTCTATTTATAGGCTGAGCGAGGCCAGAAGTGCGACGCACTTTATAAAAAGTGTGGCGTACTTTGCCTATGTCGGTTTAGAAATATTTAATGCATGGATAAAGTGCGGCATACTTATTTAAAAGTGCGTCATACTTTAGGTATTTACTGCTTTTATTAACTCCAGGCTGAAGTGCGGCGTACTTGGGGAAAAGTGCGTCGTACTTGGTCTTCTTTTTAGACTTTATTCTTTATTATCTTCTAACTTGTGTTCCATAAGGCGCAAACACTTGTACTTCGAGTACTTTTGAGCTTGGACTAACTTCAAGTGAACCTGCACATATTTCATGCTATTAAGTATCAAAAGTTCACGAGAAATGATGATAATATATACAATAACGCCACCTAAAACATGTATAATTAAGGCGTTATCAAATCACTCCATACTTAGCTATTGATTGACCTCAAGCAATCAAAGCGAGAAAACAAGAATCATTTATCGTGACGTAGAGAAATATTAATTTTTATTTTTACACGTGTTTAACTGGTTTATAACTTTTCAGGCATAGACATATAACAAAGCACCTCACAAAAGGGATATATTTATTTGTTCACACAAGTCACTCATATAGGGTTTGTATTTGTGAGATCACTCAATTTTGCATAGACATAAATTAGATAGCTATCATATGCTTGTACAAGACACATAAACCTGACCGTTGCGGCGTGAGCACCTATACAAAATCTCAAAAAGGCAAAACGTAAAAGTATGATGTGGGTGAGTACAAGATAATATAATATCATGTGCCAAACCAAAGCCTTATAACAACTTTACTTATTACTTTCCCTTTTTATAATACCAAACGATAACAATACAATAACTAAGGCTAGCACAGAACTTAAACATTTTGAGCACATTGAGTGTAGTATACTTGGGAAATTTTAGCACTAAAAGCTAGTGCTGCAGATAGCGGGTTTATATGGGGACTTATTTTACCTCTTATCATACGAATTTGTCAATAAATTAACCTCACTGCGGTCTAGTAAATGATAATCAAGCACAAGTTCTAGAGCTACTAAATTACCGGCACTCTCATAAAATATGCAAAAGATATGCATCAAAGGCTAGAATATACCTCACAATTTAGTGGACTAGTTTTGTGTTAGTTATAATGTCAGTCCGAGTAGGATTTGCCTTACTAAGTAGTATACATTTTTTACTTTGTACAAGAAAGCTATATATTAATTTTATAAAATATGAATTAAAAATGTGGCCAGATTGCAGGGCAAAAATGGAGGGAATTGATATATTGATTTATCCTATTTGGCTCTCCCTCCACACTTAACTTGAACATTGCCCTCAATGTGAGAACTGCTAAATATAAGAAAATAGGGAAAATTAAGCGGAAAACGGTACTTCCCAGGCATAAGTGTGTGTAGCTGCGAGAAAGTTATTCATTAGAGATCATCTTTGTTTTTCTTCCCTTGTTGTTCTTTACTTGGACTTGGATACATGAAAATTATAAACAAACAAAAACAAAAAAAATTGATTTTTTTACAAAAGTCCCCCCCACACTTGAGTGGAAAAGAGATAAACCACGGGTTGCCTCCCGAGAAGTGCTTAATTTTTTAGAGTCTTTAGCTAGACTCAAACTTTCGTGGTTCATTCTTTGGGAAAGAAGGGTGTGAGTTCTTCCCTTTGGTCATTATAAGCATCTTCTTCATGATAAAGCTTAAGTCTGTGGCCATTAACAATAAACGTTTTGCCATCTTTACCATATAATTCCACATATTCGGATGGATATTGATGTTTCACAATGTATGGTCCAAGCTAGGGAGATCTAAGTGTTGGCTGTTTGAATTTATATTTCAAGTGGAATAGCAGCACTTTGTTTTCGTTTTTGAATTCTTTTCTCATTTTTAATTTTCTATCATGCGAGACTGATAAGTGTAGAATACACATATCCATTTGTACATAAAATAACCCAATTAAACCCAAAACAGTCCAAAAATGGCAAAAATATGCTTGTATTTGTGTTTTGTGTGTGCAGGTACGGATATATCAAAAATCACAAGAAAACCGTCAAAAACGGGTAAGCGCGGACACGAGAATCAAAAGAATACAAAGCCGAAGCCAGAAAAGTCAAGCCTCAGTCAAAATCAGCCAAGAAAAGTCAAAGTCAGTCAAAGATGGTCAAACTAAGTCAAACAAAAAAGGACAAATCCTCAAAATATTTCACTTTGATCCCTCAACTCTTACAAAAGTCCAAAAATGTCCCTTCCTCCCTTATTGGGCCCAGGAAAGCTTAATGGGCCTCTATAAACCTAGGAAACCCTATCCGGATCCCAAAAGCCCAATTCATAAGCCCATTACTAGCCCACTTCCCTTTTAAATAAACCACAAGGGCTAAACTTGCAATTTTCGAAAGTTATTTATAACTAGAAAAGAGAAAGGAAAGAGAGGGGCTAGAAGTGTAATTTCCTCAAACTATAACTGAAATAACTGTCAAAAAATGGGCGCCATTTCCATTTACTATTCACCCGTCGTCCCATCTTTACCCAACAGTCAAAATCAAAGGGCTTTCCCCAATTAAGGGACGAATAAGACAATTCAAGTGTAGTACAATGAAATGGCGAGGTCATATCAGTCAAATCAAGGGTTACTTAAGCTCTCACTCAAGCTCTTGACACGTCATCAATGGAAGAAGCACAAGTATATGTGGGTTTTTGTACTAAATCGCTCAGTAAAGAAGCACAAGTGAGCCTCAAACGGATTGCCACGTTGGCAATCCGTGTGAGGTCACTTATTGATCCAACGGCTCAAATCTTTGATCCAATGATTATGACAATGAGTGGTGAAGATTGAAGGATTGAAGAGCAAGGCAAGGCATCCTAGAAGTTCTTTCAGCACCTATAAATAGGCCTCACATCTCACACACGATCTATCTAGTTTTTTTTTACACGTAGCTTAGGTCTTAGTTTTAGCTTAATTTCTTTTTAGCTTAATTTAGCTTTAAGTCCTTGTAATTTTCTTAATGGTAGAATAAGCTTATTATATATGAAATTTTAGTTGTTTTAATCTCTCTTAAGCTCTTTTACCTAATTTCATAAGCTTTCACTTTTTCCTATTAAATAAGCTAAGATCAATAAGCTCTCAGAAAGCCCTTTTCAATCTATAAGCTGAAATAGAGCTTAATCAAGTCAGAATTAATACTTTCCAAACCTTAAAACAATCTAACTTACATTTACCATGGAATTCATTGGAATTGAGCTTTTGGAAGAGGGATCTAAAAAGGAATGATCCCTATGGACTTTTACCCTAGCTTATTAATAAGTTAGGGAGCTTGTAGCTGCCATATTGTTTACGCTTTTGGTTTAGCCTAAAGTTCAAGTAAAGTTTCTCTTTTTCTTTTTTTCTAATTTCAGTTTAAACTGCTTAGTCATAGCTTATATGCTTATTATTGCTTATTTACTTATTCCTTGGCTTATTAGTACTATTGTGTTATTTTAGCTTATTAAATCTTAGATGTTCATCTGGTTTTTTGCTTTTGATAGTTTAGATCTTTGTTTTTCATATATTTATCATAAAACTCATAAAAAACAAAAAATATTAGATAGCATAGTATTAATCTTTGATTTCTAGTTTAATTAAGCTGTTAATTCATGTTTATTAAGCTTGTTTTAAGCTAAAAATCATCTAGTAGTTAATACTTGTTCATTAGATTTCACTTTAAAAGCTTTTCTCAAAAATGTCAAGTTCTGAAAGGGGTGTTTGGCATAAGCAAGTTTGACCATCTAAAGTCAAAAGTTTTGTGTAAACCATTTGATACCGCTTTTGATTCTAGTTTAAAAATAATAGGAAAGGAGTTTTTATAAGTTAGATTTGGAAATTTAGAGAATTTGAGCTCATATTAAGTGTGCCAGCACCAGGGGAATTTTTCTTGGAATTTCACATGTGCAAACTTTGATCTAAGCCCTCCAAGGCTTAGATCTTGCTTGCATTTTACTTATACACTCTACTTGAGTGTATTCAAAGATCAAGGATTTTCCTTAGTGAACCTTGCACTCTTGGTTTTGCACTTGTGCAAAGTGCAACCAATACTAACAAGAAGTTAGAATTGTCCACACTTTAGCTTAGTTCTTTAGTAAGTAAAAAGTAGGGATTTTAGGCACTTAAAATATCAAGTAGGAGTTTTGATTACTATAGCTTATATAGATTAAGTCTTAAATTGTATGTTCCTACTTATTTACCTATTTTAATTTAGCTGTCAAATTCACAAAAATTCATAATAAGCCAAAAACAGTTAGCAATAGAATTTACCTTTTAAATTTTAGATTCTATCTTAAGGAAGTAGGTTTTATTGCTTCAATTAGTTGCTCTTAAGTTGTTTGTCAAGTTTACAAAGGCTCATTAGCTGTCTTTGCTTTTTGAGCATTTGAGCTTATATTGAGGTTTTAGGGCTGTATTTTCTAGATTTCTGAGTTGCTTTTTCCTCCTCATTTATCAGTTAAGCTTAAAAGTACTTTAGCTCTATTTTCTTTTTCATTTTTAGGTTAAGCACATCATAAGCTTTTTAGAAACCAACTATTTCCCTTTTTAGATTGAGCTAAAATGAGCTGTTACAAGCTCTAGTGAGAATAAGCTCAAAACCCCTTTCTCACTGTAACAGATATTTTATAAGCTAATTTTAGAGTCTTATAGTTTAGTTTTTAGTAAGTCACTTTTATTAAAATAGCTTATTTTAGTGTCTTCTTTAAGTTCTAGTATTTAGTTTTTCTCAAAAATAAAAAAAAATAAAAAATAACAAAAGGGGTATTCCCACACTCAACCCACACCTTCCCCCCCCAGAAAAAACCACACACAACACTCATGCCTTAACCAGTTTGCTACATTAGCTCATCCATTCATATAACACACAATTTAATACTAGTACACATTTCATTTCCCTTTTTCTATAAAAAGCCGTAGCTTAATAAGCTCATTTGGGGGCTTATTCGTTAAGCAATTTGGTTTTTCTTATTTTTCTTATGTTCCTGCTAGTGCTTAGGATTTTTCCTGAATTTTATAGAATTTTCCAGCTTTTATTTTATTTTTAATCAATTTTCGAAAGTTGAAATCTTATAAAATCAATAAAAAATAGAAAAAAGTTTCAGAAAAATACAAAAAAATAGTTTTCAGTTTTATAAAAAAAAGCTTTAGGTTTACATCAGTAAAATCCATTTCTACACTTTTTATAGACTAAAATTTCAATTTTGAGCTTTATTTTAAATTTTAAAATAGGATTTTAATAATAAAAATAGTTAAAAATAGTTTTCTTTGCTTTTATAATATTTTAGACTTTTCTAAGCTTAAAAATCATTTTTCAAATTTTTTGGCGGCAAATGGTTTTTACTGTTCATTCGTCATCACCATTTCACCAGCATAGGTAAAAGAGAGGGCTTCTCTTAATTGATGGCTAAAATGGGTAATTCAAGAGCTCCTAAGCAAGATGGTAAGGAGAAATCTGTCATATCAAGTGATCTCACTAGCTCACACTCAAGAGGAGACACGTCAGCCATGGTGAAAGCACACTTATTGGTGGGTTTTGCTCTCAAATCACTCACATAAGTAGCACAAGCTGTCACAATCATAGGGTGACAGCTTGGCAATCCTCAAGTGTCCACAATGATCCAACGGCCAATATTCAAGATCCAATGATTGCAATGATTGGATGGCAGAGATTAAAGGATTGGCAGAGGCTCAAAGGACCTAGAAGCTTCTCACTCAGCCTATAAAAAGGCCTCAGCTCACACACACATGACACCTTCTTTTTACCTTTCATTTTTCCTTTTTTAACTTTTAATAATCTAGTTTAGCTTAATATTGTGCTTAATGTAATTTTCAGCTTAATATTGTAATTTCCTTTATGTAATGAATGTTTTTAAGTAATAAAATTAGTGTTTGCTTTTATCCTTTACTCATAAGCTCTCATTTCATGTTATGGACTCATTAAGCTCTCATAAGCTACTAATAAGCTCTCATGAGTCTCTAAGCTCATGATTGAGCTTAATCAACCTTAATCTTACCTTAACTACCTTAAAATCAGTTTAAAACCTATTACCTTTGCATTTTGGGATTATAAGCTTATGGAAGGGGGATCTATAAAGGAAGGATCCCCATGGACTTATTACCCTAGCTTATTAATAAGCTAGGGAGCTTGTAGCTGCCATTATTGGTCCTCTTGTTTAGCTAGAGGGATTTGTAAGTTCCTTTTTAATTTCTTGCTTTAAATAAGTAGTTAGCTTGCTTAATTAGTCTAATATTGCTTATTTGCTTATTTAATCTGCTTATTTGTGCTTTTTACTTCTTATATTTGCTTATAAATTAGTACTCTTCATCTGTTTTTGATTTTCCTAGAATAGATCATAGTTTTACTTAAATCTTGTCATAAAACCTTAAAAAAGCCAAAAATAGTAGATATAGCTTATATCTTAGATTAATGCTTATTTAGTTAATAATTTAGGTTAATTAGGTTTAATATAAGCTAAAAGTTATCTGGTTATTAAACTTAGCTAATTAGATTTCATTTTGAAGCTCATTTCAAATCTGTCAATCATTTAAAGGGGTGTTTGGTTTAGGTGTATTTGACCCTTAAAAGTCAAAATCATTTGGGCAAATCACTTTGGTCAGCTGAGTTTAATTGAATAACAAGTTTTTAAAAAAGATTTCAAAAGTTGGTTTGTAATTTTAAAGAAATTAAGGCTTATCATGATTCTGTCAGCACCAGGGTAACTTAGGCTTATAAGTTGGATTGCTTATTCTTATTCTAGGGACTCTAGGGCTTGTGTTTGCTTAAATCTTGTTTAAACACACTCATTTGAGTGTGTTTAGTGTAGGTAAGTCCTAGCTTGTAGCTGCATTGTTTCTTTGTGGTAAGGTGTCAAGTGCATCAGCAGGAACTAGGTTGTTCCTGCTGTCACTCTTGGTTTTCTTTTTAGTCAAGTAAACTTAGGTTTTAATCTCTAAAATTCAAGTATAATTTAGTTTAGACATAGCTTAATCTAGATTAGGAATTAGTTTTCAATTTATAGCTTATTTTCTAGCTTAAATTTTGTTTCAAAAACAGCTTAAAAGCCAAAAACACCAAAAACAGTAGGTCATTTAAGTAGATTATTAATTTTTTAATTTTAGCTTATGATCCTAGTTTTTATAGCTTAAATAGATAGATTATAAGTAGCTTTATCAGTTCTCAATAGCTTAAAGTCTAGATTTGCTTTTTGAGGATTTTAGCTTATTTGGATTTTTGCTTATTGCTTTGGTTTTCTGAGTTTGCTTAGTTCATGCTCAATTTCAGTTGCTTAAAAGTACTTCCAGCTTAATTTTCTTTTCATTTTCAGATTTAGCAAGTCATAAGCTTGCTTAAGCTTCTTTCCTTTTTCATTTTGAGCTTTTTATAGCTTATTTTCTAAACCAAGAGTTAAGCCCTCCTTTCTGAGATCAGCTTAAAAATAAGCTCTTATTGAGCTTATTTGTGAGTTTCAGCTAATAGAGCTTTTGTTAATTTATTCCCACCAGCTTCCTTTACAACTTTGCTTTTTTGAGTTATTCTCTCATAAGCACTTTTTAAGAAGTCATCTTAATTTGGCTTAAAAGGACTTGGGTACAAGTCGGGGTTGGGCCTCAGGGACTGTTTGTATAACTTTTAGTTTTCTTAAATTGCACAGTTATTCCATGGTCTTTGCATAGTTTATGTCCCTAGGATAGTTTTAATTAGTTTTTATTAATTTTAATTAATAATAAGTTTAGTTTTAATTAGTCTTTAATAAAAAGTTAAAATTTGGGGCTTTTATTCTTAGTAATTTTTTGCATTTTTTTATTTAGTGTAATTTTTATAAATTTTTAGGATTAATATTTTTAATATTTTTATTATTTTTAAGTTTTAAATTAGTTAAAATCTTTAAAAAGCCATAACTAAAAATCTAAAAAGCCAAAAATAGTAATTCTTTTTTTTTAAATTTATTTTTACTTATTTTATTTAGGAAAAATATAATTTCAATTATTTTTTATATTTTCTAGGAATTAATTAGTTTTAATTAGTTTTTAATTCATAGTAAATTCAAAAATAATCAAAAAAATGTTTTTCTTTTTCCTAAAATTTTCTTTTGTCCTATCTTAGATTTAGAAATTTAGTTTACATTTTTAGGAGTTAAAATTAGTTTACTTGCTTATTTGTCGCGTTATTTTTACCCGTTAATCATTTTAAATGTTTAATTGCTTTTAATTGTTCAAATTTACTTGTTGTTTTAGAACATCAAATCATCTATTTGCTTATTCAAATCATAATCCAAGCTTAAACGAGGTTTCAATTTCACTAGTCGTTGGGGAAACGACCCGGGTGATCATATTTACCCGGTTAAATATACGTATTATATATTATATTATATATATTTTTGAGAGTGAATTTTCCTTAGGGAATTTTCTTAATTGCTCTTGTGGAATATTATATTTTTATAGTATATTTTACAAGTATATCTAAACTTGCACATCAAGTTTTTGGCGCCGCTGCCGGGGACTAGTGTTTAAGATTCCTTCGTTTTTAGTTTATTTGGTTTGAAGATCCTTTCACCCTCGAAAGTTTCATTCTTGTTTTATAATTCAAAAAAAATCCAAAAAAAAAATTTATAAAATATAAAAAGTAAAAAATATTTTCCTTTTCTTTTTAGTATATATAAAACTAAAAAAAAAGAAAAATCAAAAATATAAAAAAAATCTTCCTTTTTAATTAAGAAATAAAAGTCACCAATTGGTAAAAATACCAAAATATAATATTCTCAACGGAGGTATTATCATAATCATATCTGGGTGAACTTGTTTGGTTTCCAAAACGAACCAAGATTTAACACTTGCCATTTGTGTGCTCTACGATGTCGGCCCACCTTGAAAAGCAATTTTTGAGAGCTAACCTGAAGTAGTGTGATTATTTTGGTATTAAGTCCTCTTCCCGTGTAAACGTTAAAATTCATTGTTATAAAAAATAAAAATATAAAAAAAAATAGTGTAAAGTTTTACTTTTTGATTTTTAGTTTTTCTTTTTATGCGCACTCGTTCGCAATCTCGAAGACGTCGTCAACAACAAACTCTTCCGGTTGTTGTTGAAAATTTTGATTTAGAAGAACCAATTGACGATCAAAACATTGTTGCAATGGCCGACAATCGTACCATGGCCCAAATGTTACAAGCTCCCATCGAGGGGTATGAAGATGCTATAGTTGTTCCACCAATTAATGCTAACAATTTCGAGCTTAAACAACCTTTAATCAATCTTGTGCAAAGTAATAAGTTTACGGGTAGACAAGACCCTCACAATCACCTTCGATTTTTCAACAAGGTCACTTCAACGTTTAGACATCCCGAAGTTCCGAACACTTCGATAAAGCTTTTGCTTTTTCCTTTCTCTCTAGACGGTGAAGCCCGAGATTGGTTAGACAAGGAACCTCCAAGATCAATTCTCACATGGGACGACCTTGTTTCAAAATTCATAAATCAATTCTTTCCACCTTCGAAAACAACTTATCTCCGAAACAAAATCACCAATTTTTTCCAAGAACCAAACGAAACCTTCAATGAAGCATGGGAACGTTTTAAAGGACTTCTTCGTCAATGTCCTCACCATGGCTTCTCGGAACTACACCAACTCGATACTTTTTACAATTCTTTGAATTCCAACGATCAAGATGCCTTAGATTCCGCCGCGGGTGGCAATTTTTTAGACAAGATGCCTCAAGAAGGTTTAGCGATTATTGAAAGCAAGTCAAAAGTTCGTTACTCAAGGAGTCGTGCTAGTGATTCAAGAGTGAGTACGGATGCTCCTCTTTCTACTTCTTCACCTTCTAATAATTCTTTCGATATGCAACAAATAGCCGCTTCACTTGAGGATAAGATGACTATTAAGATGAAACAAATGATGAATGAAATGAAAGCTTTAGTTGTTACTACTCCCAGCTCCGTCAAAGCTGTTTGGGAAGTATGTGTTACATGTGGATCGAATCACAATTTTAACCATTGTCCGTTAACTCGAGGTGGAAATGATTTTCCCGTTTTTCATGACAACATCCAACAATTTCAACAAACCGCAGCCGTTGGCAATTTTCTCCAAAGAAACCAACCATCTAATTTGGCAAGTCAAATGAAACCACCGGGTTTCAATCAACCAAATGTTCAAAACAACCAAAACCGTTACCAAGGAAACAATTTCAATTCGAATCAAAACCGTGGAGGAAATTTTAATCAAAACCGTCAAAACAACCAAAATCAAGTTTACCAAGCACCACCATACCAACCACCAACAAATCAACCTTTGATTAATCAAGCTTTACCTCCCGTTTCACAAATTCAAGGTGTGTCTAAACGGATTTTGAAAGTTATGCTAAAGCAAATGATGCGAATATGAATAACTTACAAATGAAGTTGGATAATTTTCAGAGAAACCAAAATGATTTTTAAAGAGTTTACAATGATTCTCAAAAGAAGCAAGATGATTTTCAAAAAATGATGCTCAGTTTCATGCAAAGCTATCACACCAACCAACCTTCAAGTTCAAGTACTTTACCAAGCAATACCATTCCAAATCCTAGGAACGAAGCCAAGGCAATTACGACTCGTAGTGGTGTTTCATACGATAGACCTCCGATTCCACCACCGATGGTGGAAAAGAAAAGTGAGGCGACAAAGGATACGGAGCTACCAAGCACCGAAGACATCCAACCTCCTCCATTGGTCCAAGAACAAACCAAAGACAAAGAACCAATCGAAGAACCTTCTTTCATTGCTAACAAAGCCAAACCTAATTTACCTTACCCGTCGAGACTCAACAAACAAAAGATTCATGAAAAAGATGACATTCTTTCTTCAAAGTTTATGGAAATCTTTTGAAACCTTCATTTTGAGATTAGTTTTGCGGATGCTCTCATTCATATGCCAAAGTTTGCGTCAATGTTTAAAAAGATGTTAAATAATAAAGACAAGTTGATCGAATTGACCAAAACGCCGTTGAATGAAAATTGTAGTGCGGTTGTCCTAAAAAAGCTTCCAGAAAAGCTAGGTGACCCCGGTCGATTTCTCATTCCATGTGATTTTTCGGAGTTCGATAGTTACTTAGCCCTTGCCGATTTAGGTGCTAGTATCAATCTCATGCCTTTATCCATTTGGAAAAAGCTTCAACTCCCGGGCCTAACTGAAACAAAAATGGTATTAGAATTAGCCGACCGTACAATTTCCAAACCAACCGGTGTCGCCGAAAATGTTTTCGTCAAAGTAGGAAAGTTTTACTTTCCCGCCGATTTTGTTGTTCTTGATTTTATAGCCGATCCTCGAGTACCGTTAATACTCGGGCGACCCTTTCTTAGGACGGCTCATGCTTTAATCGATGTTTACGAAGGAGAGATTACTCTTAGGAATGATGATCAATCGTTAACCCTTAAATGTGGTGATGCACCTTCCATTTCATACAACAATCTCGAATCGTTGAAGAAAGTTGATCTAATTGATGCTGCTTGTGAAATTTATTCACAAGAAGTACTTGGATTTTCCGATTCCGTTGCTTACAACAATCCTTCTCCGTACTACGATCCGATTGTTTCCACTTCATCTCCAACACTTACTCCTTTTGATGAAAGCGATTTTCTACTCTTTGAGGAAGCCGATGCTTTTATAGCAATCGATGATGAACCAGTTTCACCAGTTTTCAATGCTACGTACTACGATCCCGAGGGTGACATTCTCATTCTCGAGGCACTTCTCAACAATGATCCATTACCTCACCCAAACCAAGGAGATTACTCACCCGGAATTCAAAAAGATCTTAAAGTTGTTGAACCACAGAAGTCTTCACTCGAATATGCTACTTCTTATGAACCAAAAGTTGAACTTCCCGAAGTCGAACTTAAAGAGTTACCTCCGCATCTCGAGTATGCGTTTTTAGAGGAAAATAACAAGCTTCCAGTCATAATTTCAAAAGATTTGAGCCAAGATGAAAAGACCTCACTCATTAACGTTCTGAAAAACCAAAAACAAGCAATTGCTTGGAAACTTTCTGATATCCGAGGCATAGATCCAGAGTTTTGCTCTCACAAAATCCTTCTAGAAGATGATTACGAACCTTCAGTCCAACATCAAAGGAGGGTTAACCCTAAAATCCACGACGTCATCAAGAAAGAAGTAGAAAAACTTCTTGACGCGGGATTGATTTATCCGATCTCGGATAGTCCATGGGTTAGTCCGGTCCATTGTGTTCCTAAAAAAGGTGGTATGACCGTTGTCACAAACGAAGAAAATGAGCTGGTGCCTACAAGATTAGTCACGGGATGGAGAGTTTGTATCCGAGACTGATAAAAGTTATGCTGTATCTGGCCGCTCACAACCGAATGTTATACCTTCTAAAGTCGAGGAAGTTACGAAGTCGAAATATTTTGCTACATCTGTCGGAGGCGTGCCGATGTTGTAACCTTCTAAAGACTGAGGTATAATAAAGTGCTTAATTTTTGTCTTAATTTGTCCATAAAAAGCCTAAGGGGTATATGGTCAAATGAGATTGGGCCATTCATGTCTTAAAGAGCCTTAGGGTTATATGACATGAAAAGTGCCTTGCTTAAGTAACCTAAAAAAAGCAAATTATTTGGTTTGCCTCGTTGTGGACTTTAATCTTGATGACATTTGATCCTTTGAAAAGGGCTCGGAGCTAATTATTTCGTTCCTTAACCTTTACTCTTTATTTTTGAGGAATTAATAAGTATCGAAACAAGTCCTTGAAGACCTTCGAGAGATAGAGACATACGTAAAATCCTGAGATACAAAAGTAGATTATCTGGTGAAATGTAAGTACACAATTAATATTTATTGAGTAGGTGTAGTGTCATACTTGTAATTGACAATGATCTTGATATTAAGCTTGCATGGGAAATGTGAAAAATCGGGGAGGATGAAGTTATCATTTAAGACACAATTTTTGGCCTTCTTTTGATCTATGATCCTAAAAGTTAACCAATGAGGATAATGAAAACAATATATTATTCAACACAAATAAAGTGGTAGTTAGTAATTAATTATCTATAAAATCATAAACAGAAAAAAAATCTTGAAAATGGAAATCAGGTGTTTTTAAAACATGTGAACTTCATATCTCTCTCAACAAAAAATCTTATGCTAATATCAAAGGTTTTAGTTTGTGGAAGTTTTGAGTATTCGGTTATAAGGCCATGTAAAAATGCGTGAGGACACGCCATCGTTTAGTTTGGGGAATTTTGATAAGTAAAAAATACCCAATATCCCATCTTGTACCTAAAATAACCCAATTAAACCCAAAACAGACCAAAAATGGCAAAAATATGCTTGTATTTGAGTTTTGTGTGTGCAGGTACGGATATATCAGAAGTCACAAGAAAACAGTTCAAAAAAACGATCAACACGGAACACGACAATCAGAAAGTACAAAAAGAACCAAAGAATGCAAAGCCAAAGCCAGGAAAGTCAAACCCTCAGTCAAAGTGGTCAAATCATGGTCAACAAAAGTCAACAAAACCCAAAAATATTCCATTTTCACCCTCCAAGTTTCACAAAAGTACAAAAATAATCCCTTATTGGGCCCAGAAAACCTCAATGGGCCTTAAAAACCCTAAGTTACCCTTACCCGGATCCAAAAAGCCCAAAAGCCCATTATTAAGCCCATTTCTTTTTTTTTTCTCATAGTCCCATTTCCCTTTTATTATAAACCACAAGGGCTGGTTTTGCAATTTACAAAATTAGTTTTATAACTAGAAAAGGAAAAAGAGAAGACAAGGACCTATTATGCCATTATCCCAAACTCCAACAGAATTAACTGTCAAAAATAGGCGGCAAATGGTTTTTACTGTTCATTCGTCATCACCATTTCACTAGCATAGGTAAAAGAGAGGGGGCTTCTCTAATTTGATGTGGCATAAAAATGGTAATTCAAGAGCTCCCTACGCAAGATGGTAAGGAGAAATCTGTCATATCAAGTGATCTCATTAGCTTCACCACAAGGAGACACGTCAGCCATGGTGAAAGCACACTTATTGGTGGGTTTTGCTCTCAAATCACTCACATAAGTAGCACAAGCTGTCACAATCATAGGGTGACAGCTTGGCAATCCTCAAGTGTCCACAATGATCCAACGGCCAATATTCAAGATCCAATGATTGAAATTATTGGATGGCAGATATTAAAGGATTGACAAAGGCTCAAAGGACCTAGAAGCTTCTCACCACCAAAAAAAAGGCCCTCACTCACACACACACATTAGCACCTTTCTTTTTACCTTTTATTTTTCCTTTTTTAACTTTTAATAATCTAGTTTAGCTTAATATTGTGCTTAATGTAATTTTCAGCTTAATATTATAATTTCCTTTATGTAATGAATGTTTTTAAGTAATAAAATTAATGTTTGCTTTTATCCTTTACTCATAAGCTCTCATTTCATGTTATGGACTCATTAAGCATCTCAAAAGCTACTATAAGCTCTCATAGTCTCTAAGCTTAATGATTGCGCTTAATCAACCTTATTCTTACCTTAACTACCTTAAAATCAGTTTAAAACCTATTACCTTTGCATTTTGGGATTATAAGCTTATGGAAGGGGGATCTATAAAAGAAGGATCCCCATGGCCTTATTACCCTAGCTTATTTATAAGCTAGGGAGCTTGTAGCTGCCATTATTGGTCCTCTTGTTTAGCTAGAGGGATTTGTAAGTTCCTTTTTAATTTCTTGCTTTAAATCAGTAGTTAGCTTGCTTAATTAGTCTAATATTGCTTATTTTCTTATTTAATCTGCTTATTTGTGCTTTTTACTTCTTATATTTGCTTATAAATTAGTACTCTTCATCTGTTTTTTGAATTTTCCTTAGAATAGAATTATAGATTTACTTATAAATTTAAAAAAGCCAAAAAATAATATAGCTATAATCTTAGATTAATGCTTATTTAGTTAAATAATTTATAGGTTAATTAGTTTAAAATAAGCAAAAAGTTATCTGGCTTATTAATCTTAGCTAATAGAATTATCATTTTGAAGCTCATTTCAAATCTGTCAATCATTTAAAGGGGTGGTTTGGTTAGGTGTATTTGACCCTTAAGCAGTCAACATATTTGGACAAATCACTATTTGGTCATCTGAGTTTAATTGACTAACATTTTTAAAAATGGACCTTTTACAATCACCGAAGTTTATCCTTATGGCACATCCAAGTTGTCTCATGTCGATGGTTCGAATTTCAAAGTCAATTACCACCGTCTTAAGCACTACTATGGAGGGGATACACCACCATTGGTTATTCCAGACCTCCAGACTTTCCCTAAGGACAACTAAATTCAGGGATCGAGTCGAGCTTGCGACTCGGTGACCTAAAACAAGCCGCTTCGTGGTAAGGTGTCAAGTGCATCAGCAGGAACTAGGTTGTTCTTGCTGTCACTCTTGGTTTTCTTTTAAGTCAAGTAAACTTAGGTTTTAATCTCTAAAATTCGAGTATAATTTAGTTTAGACATAGCTTAATCTAGATTAGGAATTAGTTTTTAATTTGTAGCTTATTTTCTAGCTTAAATTTTGTTTCAAAAACAGCTTATAAGCCAAAAACACCAAAAACAGTAGGTCATTTAAGTAGATTATTAATTTGTTAATTTAGCTTATGATCCTAGTTTTTATAGCATAAATAGATAGATTATAAGTAGCTTTATCAGTTCTCAATAGCTTAAAGTCTAGATTTGCTTTTTGAGGATTTTAGCTTATTTGGATTTTTGCTTATTGCTTTGGTTTTCTGAGTTTGCTTAGTTCATGCTCAATTTCAGTTGCTTAAAAGTACTTCCAGCTTAATTTTCTTTTCATTTTCAGATTTAGCAAGTCATAAGCTTGCTTAAGCTTCTTTCCTTTTTCATTTTGAACTTATTTTGAGCTTTTTATAGCTTATTTTCTAAAACCAAGAGTTAAGCCCTCCTTTCTGAGGTCAGCTTAAAAATAAGCTCTTATTGAGCTTATCAGTGAGTTTCAGCTAATAGAGCTTTTGTTAATTTTGTTCCCACCAGCTTCCTTTACAACTTTGCTTTTTTGAGTTTTCTCTCATAAGCACTTTTTAAGAAGTCATCTTAATTTGGCTTAAAAGGACTTGGGGTGAAGTCGGGGTTGGGCCTCAGGGACTGTTTGTGTAACTTTCAAATTTTATTTGTGTCTTAGTTAGTCCTTGCCTGTTAGTTACTTTAGCTCAGTTAGTCCTTTTCCCTTTTGCACCATTAGTCCCTAGGATAGTTATTAATTAGTTTTAATTAATTTTAATTAATAATTAGGGTTAGATTTTAATAAGTTTAATTAAAGTTTTATAAAAAGTAAAAAATTAGGGCTTTTAATTTTTATAAATTTTTTAGGATTTTATTTTTAATAGTTTTATTATTTTTATAGTTTTTAATTAGTTTAAATTTTAGAAAAATCATATCTAAAAATCTAAAAAGCCAAAAATAGTAATTCTTTTTTTCTAAAAATTTATTTTTACTTATTTTATTTAGGAAAAATATAATTTCAATTATTTTTATATTTTTTATATTTTCTAGGATTTAATTAGTTTTAAATAGTTTTTTTAAATTCATAGTAATTCAAAAATAATCAAAAAATGTTTTTCTTTTTCCAAAAAATTTTCTTTTGTCCTATCTAGATTTAGAAATTCTAGTTAAATTTTTAGGATTAAATTAGTTTTACTTGCTTATTTGGTCGCGTCTATTTTTAACCCGTTAATCATTTAAATGTTTAGGTGCATTTAAATTGTCAAATTTTACTTATTGTTTTAGAACATCAAATCATGCTATGTTGCGAGATATTCACATCATAATCCAGAGCTTTAAACGAGGTTTCAATTTCACTAGTCCATTGGAATACACCCGGGTGATCATATTTACCCGGTTAAATATACGTATTATATACTATATTATATATATTTTTGAGAGTGAATTTTCCTTAGGGAATTTTCTTAATTGCTCTTGTGGAATATTAAATTTTTATAGTATATTTTACAAGAGCTATCTAAACTTGCACATCAATTGCCTTTATGTTAGGCCACCAATAGAGTTTCTTTAGATCCTGATACATTTTGTCAGAACCTGGGTGAATGAAATACTTTGATTTATGAGATTCATGCATGATCAAGTCTCTCAAATTACCAAAAAGTGGTAACCAGCTTCGGTTCTTGATACAACGAGTTCCATCAGGACGTACCTCAAATGCTTTGTCTATTCCTCGTAGGTTCTCAGCTGTGATGTTCTCTTCTTTGATCGCCTCAATTTGAGCTTCGAGGATTTGTGATGGTAATTTTGGGTGAAGGGTCATGACTAATGCCCTAACTCGGAGTAGTTTGATTCGTTCCTTCCAACTTAAGGCATCTGCTACAACATTTGCCTTTCCAGGATGGTCATGTCACAATCATAATCTGCGAGCAATTCTAGCCAACGACGTTGTCTCATCTTCAATTTTTACTGATCAAGGATATGCTGAAGACTTTTATTATCAGTGAACACAGTACACTTTGTGCCATACAGATAGTGTCTCCAAATTTGAAGAGCGAACACTACAGCTCCTAATTCAAGGTCGTGTGTGGTATAGTTCTCTTCGTGAGGCTTAAGTTGTCGGGATGAAAATGCAATAACTTTTTCTCCTTTGCATTATAATAACACCGCGAGCGAGCCCACCTTGGAGTGATGCATCATAGTAAACGACAAAATCATTGTTTCCTTCTGGTAATGCTAAGATTGGAGCTTCACAAAGCTTCTGTTTTAGCAGTTGGAAGGCTGACTCTTGGTCTTCTCCCCAGATATACTTCTTGTTTTTCTGGGTTAATTCAGTCAAAGGCTTTGCAATCTTTGAAAAACCTTCGATGAATCTCCGATAGTAACCGGCTAGTCCTAAGAATTGGCGTACTTCTGTGGGTGTAGTAGGAGATGCCTAATTCTTAACTGCTTCAATCTTGGCGGGGTCAACGTGAATTCCTTGACTGTCAATCACGTGCCCGAGAAATTACACGATACTGATCCAGAAATCACATTTGGAGAACTTGGCATATAATTTCTCCTTTTTGAGTAATTCCAGTATTATTCTCAGGTGATCTGCGTGTTCTTCTTTGTTACGGGAGTAGATGAGAATATCATCGATGAACACTATCACAAATTTATCCAAGTATGGTTTGCACACACGGTTCATGAGGTCCATGAACACAGCAGGCGCGTTAGTTAAACCAAATGGCATTACTTTAAATTCGTAGTGTCTGTATCGCGTTCTGAAAGCAGTCTTGGAAATATATTCATCACTGACTCTCAGTTGGTGATAGCCTGATCTTAAATCAATCTTTGAGTAAGTACTCGAACCTTGAAGTTGGTCGAATAAGTCACCGATCCTGGGTAATGGGTAACGATTCTTTACGGTGAGTTTATTCAGCTCCTGGTAATCGATACGCATTCTGAAATATTCGTCTTTCTTTTTAACAAATAAGACAGGAGCTCCCCAGGGCGAAGTACTTGGTCAGATAAAACCTCGGTCTGCTAACTCTTGTAGTTGGTCAGCTAGTTCCTGCATTTCTGAAAGAGCTAATATGTAAGGTACTCGGGCTATTGGTGCCGCTCCTAGAATTAAATCGATTTGGAATTCTACTTGGTGAATCAGAGGAAGGTCGGGTAGGTCTTCAGGAAAAACTTCCAGAAATTCTCTAACTACTGGTATATTTTCTAGTCGTTTTTCGTCTGACTTCTTCTCCATTACTTGGGCTACGAAAACTTGATATCCGTTAGATATATATCTTTTAGTTTTAATACAGGCTATAAGGCTTAGTCAGGTTTTACTTTGATCACCTCGTATGATCAAAGTTTCACCGTCAATGAGGATGTGGACGACTTTCTCGTCACAAGTAATTCTAGCGTGATACTTGGATAATGTTGGAACAAA
>BQNB010063056.1:0-35835 GCA_026074375.1 Tanacetum coccineum
AAGAAGAGAGAATAACAGATCTGAAAAAATTCGTGGCAAGAGGTTTTGTTTTTCAGATGGGGTGACCCAGTATTTATAGGCACAAAAAAAGAGCCGTTGTACTGATGGCGGTCCCAGCGGTCCCTAATATATAAGGGGGCCGCCAGGCCTATAAGGGGGCCGCCGTAGACTACGCTCCCATTTTTGTCTTTTTGTGGAGAAGGTGTTATCTGTTTTAGAACCTTCCATTTTAAGGGGGAAATCTGATTTCAAATTAATTAATTTAATAAAACATTTCTTTTATAAATAATTATTTTGTGTTTATATTTTTGTAAAAAACACTTTTGTAAAAATGTAAGGTTTAGGACAAAAATTATTTTCTTGATCACTAATCATGTTTAATGATTTGTTTATCCATACCTTAAGTGATTAATCTTAGAAATGGAATTTTACGATTAGTAATTTATAAACGTTTAATTTTATCGTAAACGTTTTCACATTTTGTTATTATCAAAACATCGAGAGGTCGAAAAATATAAACAACGTTTTTAGACATTATTTGTATTAATATAACCTTTCAAAGGTCCCTTTCCTTTGTCATCTATAAAAATAGCCATAAATTTCCAGAAATCTGCCATTGATATGATCTTTGATCTAGAGTTTGTTTAGTTTTGGGAGTGAAGAGTCAGGTTTGGTAGTGAGAATTAAATAGAGTATGGGTGGAAATTTTTTTAATATTTGTGTCCCGAGGAAATAAGGTGTCAACACTCGTTTGAATTTAAAAATACATAAATACCCTCACGTGCTGAGCACGTGAGAGTGTCATCTAATGGGACCGGACCGGACCAGACCGAGGACCGAGTTGGTCAAAAATGCCGGACCGAGGACCGGACCAAAATGGTACGGTCGGGTCGGTCTTCGGTTCGGTCCGGTCCTACACGGCATAATCATTGGGTTTTTGGTCGGACCGAGCCGGACCGGACCGAGACCGAAAGTAACAAAATCCCCGGACCAAGGTCCGGATCAAAATACGTTCGGTCCGATCCGGAAGGACGATACATGCAAGATTTGTAAACCATAGGACAGGTGGTGTACTTACTTTGAAAAACAAGAAAATATGAATAAGAAGAAGAATGATAGTGTAAGTGAACGATAATAATGTTATGTAGTCTTACTATAAAACTTACTTCATCATACAGATACACGAAGATAATACATATTTTTTTAACCACTCAAGGGTGGCCTAGTGGCAAAAGGGTTTGTGGTTATCACTCTAAAATGTGTGAGGTCTCAAGTTTAATTCTTGCTAGGTGCAAACAACCTTGATGTGGCCACGTCAACCTCCTGAAAAGGGAGGGCTTTACCTGGTTTGAGTGTGTGTGGCGGTGGGTTCAAATCCCGTGGATTATTCGATCAATGTGTCAGAAACCATGGTTACCAAAAAAAATAATACATATTTTCGACTAACATTATTTGATTTTTCTACACCGTTTTCAATAATTTTAGAAACGAAACACAAACTTTTTTATTTTTTCACATTTGTCTCGAATTTTAAGCATTAATAAATTTAATTACTCGACTTATTAGCATTGCATTCAGCCATTCATAATTTCATATCGTTACATTAAGGCTAAAGGGAGTGGTATGATAACCACTCACCTTTCATATGTTTTGGGTGGTTGTGTTGTGAGGATAAGAGTGTGTGTGTGTGTGTGTGTGTGTTTGTTAGGATATATAAGGTCTGCATTTATGGTAACTTAATTAGGAGTAAGTTAACATGTGCTTTTGAAGAACCAACATTCCAACAACATGTCAGTGGATGGATTAACACAACATCATAGACCAACGTCTCACATGTATATCACATCTACTCATCCTGGTCATTTTATATATTACGAGTATTAAGTTTGCTAGTGTGTCATTCTTGGTTGGTTTGTTGTTTACGTAATTAGATGGTTTTATGTATTTCTTTTAAGTTTATCCAGGAAAACTATGTACAAAGCTTCTTGTTTCTTTTGCATGATATACTTCTAAATATGGCTTAATTCACTAATGACACACTCACACACATGAACCTACTATCTTGATAGTTGTAGTATGTTTGTGTGATTAGGGGTGCCACCAGTAGTCGCTAAAATACTTGGTCCGTTCAGTTCAATTACTCACTTAGTATAAATTTGCAATGTTGCTCCGCACAACATTGCAACTAGATGATATACTTTGGTTAGGCAAGAGACACTTTTGTATCAAATGTGTGTTTGATCAATTTGGCTTATAAGTAACTAGATGATTTGATTTTGGTTGGTTGGTTGAATAGTAATAATTTGTAGACCATAATGTGGTAGCCTGCTAGGGAATTGGTCAATCAAACATTGGAGAATGTGTAATTTCACATTATTTTGTAAACGAGTATAATTACACACAACTATGTTAAAAAAAATAATCACACAACTAAAGTTAAAAAAAATAAAAAAATTACACCCTACTAGTGTAAATATAGCATCTTTATGGCATACGCTTGCATAAAATAAAAGTTACTCAAATGATAGCACTAAATTATTGCACTAAACATATTTAAATAGTTTAAAGTACATATCGACATACTTAATAGAAAAAATAGTTGGAATAACGTATATCAATATTGAGCTCATTGTAAACGTATTGATCAAAGACTTATGAAAATATAGTTTATATAAATTATATTATTTATTTTTTGCTAGATATCAAAACTTTAAAAATATGTAGTGTTTTAATAAGGTCAATAGTATTAGTGATAAATATAAGGTGACACTACATTTGGTGCTATACTATTCATAGCACTAAATTATAGTGCCAACATTGGAGAGGTGTTTTCATACATGTCGGCAGTGTTCTCGACTTTTTATTTGAAGGAAAAGGAAAGTGAAGGAAAGTATTGAAAGTGAAGGGGAGAGAAAATGAAAGATTGACAAAAATTTATAATTACACACAACTATGTTAAAAAAAATAATCACACAACTAAAGTTAAAAATAAATAAAAAAATTACACCCTACTAGTGTAAATATAGCATCTTTATGGCATATGCTTGCATAAAATAAAAGTTACTCAAATGATAGCACTAAATTATTGCACTAAACATATTTAAATAGTTTAAAGTACATATCGACATACTAAATAGAAAAATAGTTGGAATAACGTATATCAATATTGAGCTCATTGTAAACGTATTGATCAAAGACTTATGAAAATATAGTTTATATAAATTATATTATTAATTTTTTGCTAGATATCAAAACTTTTAAAATATGTAGTGTTTTAATAAGGTCAATAGTATTAGTGATAAATATAGTGTGACACTACATTTGGTGCTATACTATTCATAGCACTAAATTATAGTGCCAACATTGGAGAGGTGTTTTCATACATGTCGGCAGTGTTCTCGACTTTTGATTTGAAAGAAAAGGAAAGTGAAGGAAAGTATTAAAAGTGGTGGGGAGAGAAAATGAAAGATTGTCAAAAATTTGTCTGTGTTCTCAAGAAAAAAATAAGAAGAAAGTGAAAACAAAGTAAAGAAAGATGAAGCAAAAGAAATGAATAGGAAGCTAGGAAGTTGTGTTTCTTCCCAAAAGTAGAGTGAAAGTTTTGTAAACAAAATTTGCCCACTTTCAAGTTTCACCCATTTACTTTCACTTTCATTCCTACAAAAAACTTAAGAACATGAGTTTTCTTACATTTTATCACTTTCTTTTATTACTGTACTCCCTTTTTATTCAACTTAAGAACACAATGAAGGGAATTTTATTTGACAATTATGTCCTCGATCTTATTTTTTATTGAGGCTGAAATTGATGGAAAAAAGGGCATTTTCGTCATTAAGAAAATATTACTTTTAATATATTCACTTTCATCCCGAAAGTGGGATGAAAATTTTGACACACACTTTACTCCACACAATTTACTCCCCTTTACTCATTTTTCTTTTACTCCCTCCTCTAAAAAAAGCTTGAGAACACAACAATATTTTTGTTTTTTCATTATCATTCACTCTCTTCACACAACAAACACTATGGCCACCGACCCAATAGATGTGAAACAAAATATCATTAGGACGCTACGCGAATAACTACTAGCAGATGTGACACTGGCAAACAATTTGTTGCTTCAGTTGAATCGCTATCTTGACCAACTTAGGAACCGTTTGCCAGTGTCACATCTGCTCTGGGAGAGGACCATAATTTTCCAGTTTGGACTACTTAGTCGCGAACAATCTTACGCGACGTAGACGACCTCCACGTGTCGGGCTGAGAACAATTTCAAAAACAATACAAACACCGTCACTAATAAATATACGCGACATATTATTTTCTTAGAACTAAGAATATATCAAACCGTAACTCATTTACGAACCTAGATATTATTCTAATTCTACATGTTTAATCACCCTCGATTAACATGAAAATAATTATGCCCTTTTCCATGATGACGAAAGAATATGACTTGGTTTGCAACTCACACTTCCAATAAAAATGTCATATTGAATCTACGTGTTCAAATGGTCATGTTCCAAACCTTAGTACATGAAAATAACTAAAATACACATTGAAATAGGATTGACAGCTTGAATGTTTCATCCGAAATACTCAAGTAAAATTATTTTGCAACACCAATATAATTAGTCGTATCTAAAAATCTAAAATTTAGAGGCTTCCAACAACTTTATTTCAACTCCCTCAACCCACTTAAATATTCACTATGTAACGGTCAAACCCAACTCCCATTTTTCTTCTCTATAAATTTCAAACATCCCCACTCCTCTACACACCTCATTCAAATTTAAAGCACTCCATTTTCCCACTCTTAAACACCAAAAAATCTCCATCAATGGAAACCATCTTGGAAGTTTTTAGTCCCGTCATGATGATGATCATCATCATCTCACTCATAATGCTTCTCTATCCGATACTCAAGTTCCAGCATGGAGATTTGTTCTTCGTCTTGGCATTTTACATTTCTGTTATTTTTCCTATCTTTTGTATTGCTTTAAGCATCGAAATGAGATATAAATAAAATCATTACGTACTCTCTTTTGGCTTCGTGATTGTTGGTTATTCTTCAATATTCATATACATATATAAGTATTATATAAACCACACTCTTTTGTCACTCCCCAAGGATGGTCGATTTGGTCTACTGTTTGGAGTATTGGTTTGGGAGAAAGGGAAGAGGATTCATGTTTGGTAATCAAATTATTAAGAAAGGTTGTAGAATACAATCTAATATCAAAGGACTCTCCATGAGATCTACGATATAGGATCTAATCAATTTAATGATAACCTTGATGATGATGAGCTCATTACACCTTTTGTAGCGGATCATAACGTTTATGAGTTCATTCCGTCTTTTGTAAGTGTGTGATTATCCATCTTTGGAGAATGTTTGTTTGAATTTGTTGTTAGAATGCATCAGTTAGGTCATTGGGGTCTGTCTAAAGCCTCTTTCTGTTTGAATTTGATGTTGTGTAATTTTAAATGATGAAGTAATTTGTTTTGATCAGTTTGTATTATACAAGTCAATTTGGGTATTACCATAACCAACATAAAACCATAGTTGGTACCCACAATTCACAAACCATTGCTATACATTAAGCTTTAAGGGACAATTTACAAATGATTACAATGTTGTTCCAAAAAGCTATAGGTTATGGAAACACTTACAGCTACAAGTACAAGGCACAACATGCTTTAACACAGGTTCCAAATGATAAATTGATTTAAGCTAAATGAAACACTACTCCAAACCAAGTTTTCCAATGTCATTCTAAAACTCGTAAAGTATTGAAGCTGACTCACGTGTATGGTTCTCGCCTTCTCGGGATGCCTTTCCATCTCTAGTGTTGCCTCTAGGATCTTTATCTTTGTTTTTAGTGCCTTCATCTTTTCAGCCAAGAACATACAATTTGAGCACTCTGCCTTTTCGAGATTCAGTGCAGATCTTAAACATCTTGAAGAATAACTTGGACGTGTTTAACCATTAATAAATTTAATTTCTCGACTTATTAGCATTGTAGTCATATCGTCACATTAAGGCTAAAGAGAGTGGTAAGATAACCACTACATTTCATCTGTTTTGGGTGGTTGTGAGGATAAGAGTGTGTGTGTATGTGTATGTGTGTATGTGTATGTGTGTTTGTGTATGGTAACTTAGGAGTAACTTAACATGTGCTTTTGACGAACCAACATTTCAACAACATGCCACAAATCCAACATGTTAGTGGGTGGATTAACACAACATCATAGACCAACATACATTCATTTATGTACAGGGAGCGAACCAGGGGGGTTGGTGTCACGGGAACCCCATGATTTTTTTGCACTATTAATTTTTGTAAAAAACATCAATTTTTCCTAAAGTCATCTTAAATGCACCCGGTCTATCGAAATGTGTTTCTAGTATTACGATTCAAATAAATTTGTGCACCCGATCATATTTAATCCTGGTTCTGTTGATGTTCATGTTCCAAAACACATAAAATACAAACATGAACCAATTTTATTGATCACCCATACAACCCATCTTTCTAACCCACATATTGTTAACAATTCACTTACAGCAATAGACCAATACAACAGACACATAAACCAACTACAATTCAGTTCATAAAGAAGTAACAGAAACAGAAACATAAACCCATCTTTGAAACCAAGGGTATCCTTGGGTATGTGAGTTCCCCACCACCTAGAGGTAGGGGTGTCAAATGGGTTGACCCGACCCGACCCGAACCCGACCCGAACCCGATAACACCTTATAGGGTCGGGTTGTATCAGGTCCAACTTAGCTTATTGGGTTTATCGGGTCAACCCGATAGACCCGATAAGCTAATAGGGTCAGGTTAGGGTCTTAAATTATTTCTTATCGGGTTATCGGGTCAACCCGATAAACCCGATAAGATATAATGACAAATTAACAAAATTTTAAACTTTGTCCAAAAGCCTTTTTTTTATTAACATAATACACTTTTTTTGCCTAGCATACAACCCTTCCCATTGTTTGTTGAACAAATGTATGAACTACATTTACAATCGTGTTTAACTGTTGTCTAATGTTGGTGACATGTAGGCGTGGAACACTTGCATGCTTTCACAGTTTCACCAAAGAATTACTACGTATAAATAAGTGTTGCCTTTATGGTTTCATTGCTTACTGTACTTTTTTTTAACATACAATTAGTCCAATCTTCCGGAACTAATCACCACATAAATGGGATGTAAGTTACATTTTGTTGATAAGTTTATGCCAAACTCCACGTCTTCTACATTATGTGATGATCAGCTTCTACATCATGTAACAACAGAATGTAAGAACAAGGTTCATATAGTTGCCAAAACGGTGCTTTATTTTTTGTTTTGGACAGCCAACTCACCACAACCCGACAACCTAACCCGATTCAACCCGACCCGTTTTGACCCAAAACCTGATAACCCGATATTTTATAGGGTCGGGTTAGGGTCAATATTCGGGACACCAAAACCCGAATCAACCCGACATGATCAACCCGATAACTTATGTTTAGAAAAGATTGGGATATATTAGGAATATATTTAAGCCGACTAGGACTCTTTAGTCTATAAAAGGAGGCTTAGGGGCATTAGTTGAGATATCACAAAACACGCAGTCGTATCATTATCAGTTTTCATAGTTGTCAAAAGTCAATTGAGAAAAGCTTCAAGGTTGTAAACCCTAGTACTAAGTTAAGAGTACTCGTATTATTAATCTAATAATATTGGAGCGTTTGGTTATATCTTTGTTGTTCAAGATTACTGTTTCATTGATAATACTTCTAGAGTATTAAGGTGTAGATTCCGCATACACTTTAATATACATACAAAGTTTCTACAACAAGTTATTTTAGATTTATCCAAGGTAATTTAACCTTAGACAACCTAAGGAATCGATCTAGGTTTGGGATCAACAAGTGGTATCAGAGCTTGTGCTTTGAGAAACTTTGATCTAGAAGAAACTATCAAGAAGAACCCTTTACTCACAAGGAAGAGATGAACTTTTCAGACTCAGAGGTACATAATGATAAACCTTGTACTAAATCATGTTTGAAAAACTATGAAACTTTAAAGAAATAGTATGATGATCTGCTTGCTAAACTACATCAAACTGAATTTAAGGCATCTACTTATAAAAGAGGACTAGATACTATTGAGGCACAACTTGTCACATATAGGAAGAATGAGGTTCTTTTTAGTGAATAAGTTGTTGTCCTTAAAAGAGAAGTAGGATGCAAACAATATGAAATTCATATGCTTAAAACAAAGTTTGAAAAAGTTAAGCAAGAAAAAGATGGCATTGATTTTAAAATTAAGAAATTTGATAAGGCCTTAAAAAACTTAGACTAGTTGTTAGGAAATCAGATAACTGACAAAAGTAAAAAGGGTTTGGGATATAGTGCAGTTCCTCCACCTCATCCTTTAATTTATAATAGACCTAACAAGCTAGATCTGTCTTTTCTGGTCTTAATGAATTCAAAGAGCCTGAAATCAAAGGTTTGGTCCTGGGATAGAAGCAAGAGTCTTAATGTTGTTTGTGAAAAATCCTCTAAAGAGATTAAGAAAACTCCAGGTGCCATAATTATTGAGGATTGGGTGTCAGATGATGAGGAACAAGATGAGTGTAAGCTAAAAAAGAAAATTGTTATTCCTACTGCTGCTAAGATAGAGTTTGTTCGACCTAAACAACAAGAAAAACCAGCTAGGAAACCAGTGAAGTATGCTGAAATGTACAGGTCACAAAAGTCACTTAGGGGAATCAAAGGAATGGAATAAAAGATGTCCAACAGCTAGGAAGTGACTTTGTGATGAACAAGAAAGCCTGCTATGTATGTAGAATTTTGAACACCTGCAGTATACTTATTGTGAACACAAGAGACATGTTAATGATCAAAAATGTTAAACCAGTGTGGAACAACTCAAAGAGGGTGATTCATCATTATTCCAACAAGAAAACTCACCCAATCCAAAAAAAGGAATTATGATTCCACAAGCTATTTTTGATGAGGTCTGGGAGAAAAACAATTAATGCTGCTAAGCCAAAAGCAGTACATAATGTTGTTAAGGCTTCAGCATGTTGGGTTTGGAAGCCAAAGAACCCCCATGTATAGATCATGTCTCAAATATAAACAATCATTAATTACTTTGAAAGATGTTTACTTGATGCACAAGGAGATTCAATCTGTGATGCCTTGGTTCCATTAGAAGATGATTTGGAGGATCCTTCCAAAAAGGGGAGGGAAAAATGCTCAAATTAATGAGATCACTTTAGTTCAGATGATGCACAGGACTCAGGGGAGGCCTGAGCATAATCAAAGATTTGATGCAAAATTACTACTGTTGGTGTAGAAGTTGATGTTATTGCTGTGAAATTAAGGTTATACATCAGAAGGAGTGCAACAAAGAAAAAGATTAAAGAAGAAGTCAGAGGATTTCTAGAGCAAAAGGTTTAATTCAAGAACTTCTTCAAAGGATATTCAGGAAGGCTGAAAGATCAAAAAGATGAAGTGTTTGAAAGAATCCTCTCAAAACCAAAAGTTTAATTCATGAAACTTGATGATTTGAAGGTTAATATCTGTTTAGGGGAGGATTGTTAGGATTAAATCTTATCTTAACTTACCATTGCTCACCAAGTTACAACTGCTATATAACCAGTTAGTACTGCTAGAGTAAGTTAGTACTGCCAGTATTAACTTAAGACTGTTGAAGGACTTAAGACTGCTGGTTATAGAGTTATTAATGCTGGTGAGAAAATCAATACTGCTGAAAAAAGTTACAACTGCTAGTTAATATCAAGTTAATGCTGATTGAGAAGTTACAAAGGAAAGTATTAAATACTTAGTCATTGTATTTAATACATTTGACTACATGCTTTGGAAAGTATTAAATACTTAATCATTGTTTTTAATAAATTTGACTACATGCTTTGGAAAGTATTAAATACTTAGTCATTGTATTTAATACATTTGACTACATGCTTAGGAAAGTATTAAATACTTAGTCATTGTATTTAATACATTTGACTAAATACTATAAGAATTTTGTAGCCCATTAGGACTCCTTGGTGTATAAAAGGAGATCCTAGGGCATCTAGTTTAACATCTCATTTTTCATCTTATCATCATACACATACATCTCTTAGAAGTTATATACACAGATCCAGAGATTAAGAGTTTTGTTGGCATCAAGGTTGTAAACCCTAGTACTAAGATAGAGTACTCGTATTATTATCTTTAATAATATTGAAGCATTTTGTTACATCTTGTGTTCATTCATTCATACTTACTGGTCTATTGATATTACTTCTAGAGTATTAAGGTGTAGATTCCGCATACACTTTAATATACACACAAAGTCTCTACTATTGTTATTTTGGATTTATCCAAGGTAACATACTCTTTATAAGCTAAAGAATCGATCAAGATTTGGGATCAACAAGCATGGAAACAACGAACATGCTGACCCAAAATGAATGACCTAAAAATAAACATGTTTAATGTTCCTAACGTCATACAAGAAATTAATGACATTCATAATCTAATAACTACTGGACATAAAAAATAAACAAGTTTTATGTTCCCTAACAGCATACAAGAAATGTTCAAACTACACATGTATTCTCTGTAGGACAAAACCACGACCACCATCCATCAACAAGGGATCTTGTATTTCCAAAAATAACTTGTCATGTGTTCTTTTTAGCCATAAGCTGTGTGAATTTGGAAAGGAGAATCATGCTTAAACGTAAGCAAGCTGTAGATTTTTTTTTTTTTTTTTTTTTTTTTTTTTTTTTTTGTTTTTTTTTTTTTTTTTTTTTTTTTTATTGTGAGATAATGCATACCAGACACCACGTACGTCTTATTACTCCACTATGTTTTGGTACACTCAGTGGAGAAGTGAAGGTGATTGTATAGCCCTTGCAATGTATGTTCTTTTGCTTGAAGACACCATGCTTTGACATGCCCTTCCGTAGTTGTTTGCTCATCAGTTGCCGAAATTTGATCCACCAAGGATGGTCTTCCTGTCCTAAGGTTTTTTATCGCTGAGTGTATCATAAAAGGTGACGACACCCTTCCTAATTTTAAACACGACAAGGAACCAGTGGATACCCGGTATGTTTACAGGAATATAAACCTACATTAAACGAAAAATATATGTTACCAAAAACCACCAATAACGTAGGAAGTCAAAAACTTAAAATAATCATGACGTGCAAAAAGTAAGTGAACAATAATAGCTTAGTTTTGAATACGCACCGTTTCTATGTCGGCCCACCCTACGGGGTACGTGATGTCCTTGAATATCCAGTCCCCGAGGTCATTCGGCGTTGGAAGATTTCAATAATATGGAGAGAAAATAGCCCAGTCGGCATGCTTTGGCCCGAAATGCCACATCAACTGGAACCATAGCTCGACTACCTGATACAACAGAAAGTAGCGTTATTTAAAGTATTATACATGTTCTGCCGAGGTTATACTAACTACCCACATGATTAACATACATGTACCAATTACTATAAGACATTTTCAGCGTGGTTATTATATTCCTTTATCTATTACCTTGGTGGTTTGGAACAAAATTTGTGATTAACGAAACCTAGGAAAATGATGCACTCGCAAACTTTTTAACAAAGGTTGTGATTAGCGATCCTGATATTTAAGTAAGTAATTACTTACCGATAAAGTTAGGAAACCTCTGCTAGTAGCATCTCTAGCCATAAAATTGCAAACTTTTCATTGAGTTCAAGCCATTCCCCCAAGGAAACCAATGACGTGGCTTCTTTGTTTGATTTAAATAATCCAAAACTTCTTTGAGGACGTGTATTCTTGTCTTTGGCGCGTTGGAATCTCTTGTAAGATTCTGGAAAAGAATTAGATGATGTAAATGAACTAAAAACAAATTAACATGTTATAAAATATAAAACATATACCTCTTCCTAACGCGTAATGTGGATTTCCTTCAAATAATTTCCAATAACAGGCGGCTAGTCTGATAACAGAGTCTCATTCTTCATTATTTTTGACGCATGTGGTTGGAAAACATCCTAAACAATCCATCATTAGTGGTCAACAAACTGAAAACTACTAAACATATTATAAATTAAAAGACATATACCTCATCCAAATCTGGGAGTTGGGTTTCTTTCACAGCTTCTCCATTATCAGCCGCCGACACCACCTCCTGAATGTGTCTCTTTGAACGCATTCTAGTGGACGTAGGTAATTCTCTTTGTCGCTTGCTCATCCTCTTCTTTTTGGTTTTTTTTAACAGGCGGCCAGTCTGATAACAGACTCTCCTTCTTCATTCTTTTCGAAGCGCGTGGTTGGAAAACATCCTAAATAATCCGTCAATAGTGTCAACAAACTGTTCACTACTAAACATATTATAAATTAAAAGACATATACCTCATGCGAATATGGGAGTTAGGTTTCTTTCACAACCTCTACATTATCAGCCGCCGATACGACCTCCTGAATGTGTCTCTTTGAACGCCTTCTAGTGGACGTAGGTAATTCTCTTTGTCGCTTGCTCATCCTCTTCTTTCTGGGTTTTTTGACAACAGTTACTTCTGGTTCGGTATCCTTCGTTAATATGTTAAAAGGTAGGAGTACGTTTACAAGAATACTCAATCGGCAAATACATCACCAATTCATAAGAAAGAATTACCTGATTACCTTTTGCTTCATCTAAACCGTCTCCTTTTTTCTCTAAACCGCCCCATAACATTATTTGGAACCCATGTATAGGAGGGTATGTATGATTGTTAATTTCATGTGCATCCTTCATTAACTCGTTTTTGTTATCAACTGGCGTGTTGTAAACATCAGAAATAGGTACCTAAGGTGGGATGTATCGTTAAGTGTATCTAGCATTAGATACTTATATAAACAAAAGGTGTCTCATGTACAACAAAATGAAGATTGGTTTTATAATTTATACAAACCTTTGCATTATCATAGGCTGCGGAATCAGCTTGATCAATATCATCCCAAACACTCGTGGCCTAAATGAATAAATACGGTTATTGTTTAATAATACGAATCATACAAATTTGTGTCAAGCTAAACAAACCTTTGCATTATCATCGGCTGCGGCATCAGGTACACCAACATCATCATGAATACTCGTGGCCTAAATAAAATGAATGCGGTTATTGTTTTATATTCTAATACAAATCATACAAATTTGTGTCAAGCTAAACAAACCTTTGCATTATCATCGGCCGCGGCATCAGATTCATTAATATCATCACAAACACTAGTGGCTTAAATGAATGAATACGGTTATTGTTTAATAATACGAATCATACAAAATTATGTCAAGCTAAACAAACCTTTGCATTATCATCAGCTGCGGCATCAGGTACACCAACATCATCATGAACACTCGTGGCCTAAATAAAATGAATGCGGTTATTGTTTTATATTGTAATACAAATCATACAAATTTGTGTCAAGCTAAACAAACCTTTGCATTATCATCGGCTGCGGCATCAGCTTTATTAATATCATCACAAACACTCGTGGCATAAATGAATAAATACAGTTATTGTTTAATAATACGAATCATACAAATTTGTGTCAAGCTAAACAAACCTTTGCATTATCATCGGCTGCGACATCAGGTACACCAACATCATCATGAACACTCGTGGCCTAAATAAAATGAATGCGGTTATTATTTTATATTGTAATACAAATCATACAAATTTGTGTCAAGCTAAACAAACCTTTGCATTATCATCGGCTGCGGCATCAACTTCATTAATATCATCACAAACACTCGTGGCCTAAATGAATAAATGCGGTTATTGTTTAATAATACGAATCATACAAATTTGTGTCAAGCTAAACAAACCTTTGCATTATCATCGGCTGCGGCATCAGGTACACCAACATCATCATGAGCACTCGTGGACTAAATAAAATGAATGCGGTTATTGTTTAATATAGTAATACAAATCATACAAATTTGTGTCAAGCTAAACAAACCTTTGCATTATAATCGACTGGGGCCTCAGCTTTATCAATATCATTACAAATACTCGTAGCCTAAATGAATGAATGCGGTTATTGTTTAATAATACGAATCCTACAAAATTGTGTCAAGCTAAGCAAACCTTTACATTAATATCGGCTGCGGCATCAGGTAAACCAACATCATCATGAACACTCGTGGCCTAAATAAAATGAATGCGGTTATTATTTAATATATTAATACAAATCATACAAATTTGTGTCATGCTAAACAAACCTTTGAATTATCATCGGCTGCGGCATCATATACCTTCTCCACAAATCAAAGCTCTTCTTCGTGGCAACCTCTCTAATTGATTTTGTTCTTTCAAACTTTTAGGCTCTGCTCTCGCTCTATCTAATGGCACCTATTCACCACTTGTTTAGGCTTCAGGTTTCATCATTAGATGTGAAAACCCGTTTTGGTCATCCACATGTCTGATTTTTCCTTACATGCAACTAGACATACGTTTTTCTACACCAGTTATCATCTTCTCTCTTTCATTGTTTCGGCTCATGAATTTGTGTAATTGGATTGAATCCTATGATTAAATCATAACATGGGCGTAATTTGAACAACATACATCAATAAATGAATAAAAATATTTATCTTAATTTGAATTTGTTATGGATATGCTAATGGTTATTACTGCAAACAGGTGAGGGTAATTTTTGTTTTTCAAAACCTTCTCTCTTTAGGTCCCAACGCAAGGACATTCTGGGTTTCATTCTGTTTCTTTAGTCCACCAGTTGATATCTGTTGGGGAATGATTCAAGATAAATACATTTAAACGGTTGTCAGTTAGACATATATAGGTGACGTCTTTCAATTTTAAGGTACTTAAATTGTACCTGCCTGGTATGACCCTCCTCCTATAGACAAAACCCCCACAACCCCAAATAAGATATATAGGTGTACGTTGGTAATTTAGAGGATTCTTTTTCATTGAAGTTGTCTGTGAAGTGTCTTATGATTGTCAATCTAAAGTTCACTTCCTTCTTATAAAAAAATTTACAATAGTTTACACCACCAAGAAAAATATTCGTCACAACCCCAAGCTTGCTGATCTCTACCAGCCATCAAGAAATACTTATTCTTGACAACCTTTTATCCTCTGGCCCATAAAAATCTATTCAGACATGTATTATTTAACAATCAACGTATGGAATCCTCAACACTCAACTTTTTCCACTTTTCATCGTCCCAAATCAATGATCTTAAGTCTAGGATTGTCACACTGTGTGTATCAACTTTGTCGCTTAGCTGGGCTGCCTTACCTTATGCAGCTTTACGTTTTGCAGCTTTACCTTTCACAGCTTTACCTATTGCAACTTTACCTTTTGCAGCTTTACCTTGTGCAGCTTTACCTTGTGCAGCTTTTTACCCAACTAAGCCTTATTTTCTAAGTTTTTTTTTTGCTTTGTTCACGGAAACAGTACGTCTAATGAAAACGGAGGAAATTGCCCGTCATCAATATATTTAGGGGAAAAAACTTTCCGCAAGCGAACCCGAGTCACCAAGCAAACTCTGACATTCCAAATCAATAATAGTTATCACTTAGCAATGTCAAATATGAGATTTGAATAATACTCTTACTGAGGTCAGCCCTTTGATGGTGAGATGAACATAGTTCAGCAAATGGTTATCATTGTCTTCCACATCGAGATCTAAATACTTTCCAAATACAGTGTCTTTAAAAAGCTTCAGTCGCTTATTGGTCTTAGATAACCTTTCTTTAATTTTCTTTATCGGTGAACGGCTCGACTGTATGGTAACTTTGCAAGTTCATACGGCTGCATTATCAATAAAAAATTTACACATTAAAAATCAATTACATACTAAGGTTAACATAATTCATTTATATTTTAATAAAAATTGTCATTGCTTAAGGTTTCAGGTTTAATACACAAAAAAGGGGGATCAAAGGTAAAATTCAACAAAAACAGATACAATGTTACACAAATAACAGGGTTCTTGATTTGGGGTTTTCAATTTAGGGTTCTTGATTTGGGGATCTTTTGTAGATGTGGTGAAGTTTTTCACTATGGTTGACAAATTCTTTAAACATTATTAAATTAACTCAAATACAATAAACAATAGTGGGAAAACCCAAGAGATACATTACCTTACTCAGTTCTACCATAGAAGACATTATGGCGTGTGCCTGTGAGTGTGTATTTTGGTTTGCGTTTTAATTAGGCTAGTGTGTGTGGTAGCTGTGGTCTCGTACTAGGCAATAACAAAAAATAGAGGGAAAATTCTCAAAAGTCCGGGACTGATAAAAAGAAAAGTCAGGAATTGAAAATAGAAAAGTCGCAGATTGAAATGTATAAATCAATTTAAAAATAATAATATTATTATTTATTATTTTTGTCTTTTTTGTAAAAGAAAAAAAAAGTCATAAAAACAAAAGATAAAATTTATCGAGTAAAACTGAAATGAATCGAGTAAAAAACATTTTCTGATGTAAAAGTACAAAAAAACGGACACGTGGCAATCTTTAGGTGGAGTCGCGCAAATCCAAAAAATTACGAACTCGTGCGGAATATATATGGAATTCTTCACTAAAAAGACTATTAGGTGAGAAATAAAAATGTCTTGGCTCATCTCAGTCATTGACCCTAACTACATACCATGCCATCCCTACACATGGCTATTAGACGAACATTTCGTCTTTATTAGCTTGGAAGAAAGATTAATGTAATGTTTGAAAAAGCTAATTCATGGTTATTAATAGCTTATTGTGTTATCAAAGGAACAATAAGCTAAATATAGTAGGGTGGGTAAAACTCATGTTAAAATCTTGTTAACTTTTTCGTGAGGATAAAAGCTAATAAACTTAAGCTACAAATGTGGAGCTTTTTGAGGGTGGATGGTTATTAAGCTTAAGCTTACCCAAACACCTACTAAAGATAGGTTACTCTGTAATATTTGGTTCAAGTACAGCCCGTAAAGGGAGAATGAAAGAGAACCTTATGCTCATGAACAACTCTGACTTCTCAGTAAACAATGATGGAATGCAACGCACAATTTGCACATCATCCTTCAATTAGTCAATGAAATGGTTCACATCAAATATGTCCTCAAATTTTCTGAAAAAGGGTAAAAAATCATAAGCAAATATATGTATCAATAACATGCTAACTAATGTAGTATACGAAACTACAACCCATGTGGGTGCTCCTATTTTATATGGAATTCCTGGATCTTCACCATATGGGTTTGAAAAACACTAATGCACCTTTTCGCAAACTACTCCTTTTGGAACATGTTTTGGCAGAACTTTCAATACAATAAACCATGTGACACATGAATACAGTATGCAGATAAGCCATTCACATACATTGAATGTACAGAAATACATTCTATAAACTAAAACTGAAGTATTTGAATGTATAGATCACAGTTATAATAATACTCGTGTAGTTATATTGATTATGATATTTTTGATAACCAATGTACGTATTAGAATGTATAGATGAATGGGAGGCCACATTATGTTCAGGGAACACAGGATACTCGAGTAACTTGTGCACAACACTCTTTGATGGCAACCCGAGACTAAAACATACAAAATCACATAGCCTAATCGTTTTAATATTCAGAGACTCTACACATTCGTTAAATTAAAAAATACATGCTTTACATAGGTTAATTGCTTAAAAAGAAATTCATCCCCAAATCATAATTCTTATTACATTCCATAGGTTAATTGCTTAAAAACTAATTCATCTCCAAATCGATTAAAACATGAATTCATCTCCAAATCCGATTTTTATTATATTAATTAAAAATCGATACTTAAATAAATATAATGATTCAACATAAAAAATCGAAACGCACCCGATTATGATCGAATATAAGATTTGTATATTCAATTTTTAGTTTGTGATAATAGACTGACCAAAATAGTAATTTATCCACATCTTTTTAACAATTGTTATAGTGACATTTGAATATGTTTTGGTGTAGATTGATTTGTTGGTTTGTTATACGTCATAGATTCGACAATTTTGTGGTTAGGGATAAGGGTTTTAGTTTTATGATGTATTTAAATTGGGGGTATCTCCTGAAATGTTAATATGTGTAACGTTATTTTTTTTAAAGTTGAAATTGATTTTCGACCATCCGATCAAATTAATTGCCATGTTTAGTTTTATTAGAGTTTTGGGAAGGATGATTAGTTTAAGAAAGCTTGCTTTATATAGAGGAGGATGTAAGATATATATATATATACATATATATATATATATATACATATATATATATATATATACATATATATATATATATATATACTATATATATAATTATATATTTATACATTTATTATATAGTATTTTTTAAATATATATATATATATATATATATATATATATATATATATATATATATATATATATATATATATATGAGAGAGTTAATGTGAGAACTTTCTTAAAGTTTTAAAAATGAGAACTAATTTAAAATACCACTAAAACATTGATACATAGGTATTTTAGCAATGACACACCAAATATAAAATATTAATATAAGTTAACATTCTACCGACTAATAATCTACTCATAAATAAGTAACGGAGTACTGATACACAATTAAAATTTTGATACATATATATTAAAATCTCAAAAAACTAATATATTATACATAAACTGTTACACCTAATACACATCAACCATTAAATAACTTGATACACAATACCAAAACCTGATACATATTACACGTCAAATCAAAGTGTATCACCTAGGTTTTGTCAATTTTCAAAAGAAAACTCATCGAGTCTTTTACACTTTTAGTTGTAATTAATTATCTTTATATTTTTGTTTAAGAAGAGTCATTTGTGAGATTTTGGTTGGTTCTCATTCTTACAACTTTAAGAAAATTCTTATTTGATCTCAATTATATATATGAGAGAGTTAATGTGAGAACTTTCTTAAAGTTTTAAAAATGAGAATTAATCTAAAATACCACTAAAACATTGATACATAAGTATTTTAGCAATGACACACCAAATATAAAATATTAATATAAGTTAACATTCTACCGACTAATAATCAACTCATAAATGAGTAACGGATTACTGATACACAATTAAAATTTTGATACATAAACTGTTACACCTAATACACATCATCAAATAAATAATGTCATTTCTATTATAAGAGAGAAAACATAAAACAACAAGATGCATAAAAAGCTAGAAATATGTAAGTTTAGTTTGAGAAGTAAGGTGGGTTGGATGAAGATCCAAGGTGGTTTCAGATGTAGGTGAACATGAAGTTGATGCGTTGCCTAAGCATTTGTATTTCTTCCCTTGTGTTGGAGCAACATCGGCACAAGATGCGGTGAAGGTGTGGTATGTCATTTGGATTCATAAAGTCCAAAATGTTATGAGGAATGTGTTGGTGATTTTCTTGATGGTTGTGTTAGTGGTTTTCTTGGTTGTTTTGATTTCCCAAGTTGTTTGGTGGGAAGTGAGGGGGGTATTCTTTATGTGGTGCATTGTTGTTGATATTAACAAACGATGGTGGTGGAAGGTTTTGATGTGGTAGTGGTGTATGGGAAAACCCCGGTGGTGGATGCGCGAAGCGAGGTGGTGGTAGTAGAGGTGGGAAACCCGGTGGCAAGTTATCCATGTTTAAAGCATGGAAATTGTGAGGTAGTGAGTTTTCTTGTAGAAGTTCTTGAGGTTCAAGTTTTATAGGAATATGAGATCTAAGTTGGGGTGGTGCAACTTGTGTTGGTGAAGGTGAAAGAGTATGTGAGGTACTTCTACTAGAAGTTGATTTTGAGGGTGTTTGTGGTGGTTAAAGAGACTTGTCTCTAGGTGGTGGAGAAGGTTGCGGAAAATGTATACCCATTGTGGGCAAACCCGTCACACCCATTTTAAAAAACCTGCGGAAATACCTTTCAAAATACGAGTGGACTCGTTTTTTTATAAACTTACATTTATTAGATTATTTAAATATTTGTCAAGTAACCTGATAGCATATCAGTGTTAGTGGCCCAAACCCACTAACTACACGCTGAGATCAAATTGATTATTCAAGGTTCACAAATCAACATATGATAAGAACCATATAAACCCATGCCACATATGGCCTGGTAACACATGTCAGGCCGCATAGTACATGCGCAGGAGACAACTGTTACCCGAACTTTTTGATATTTCTCAACTCATCGGGTCCTTACTATTCAATACGGGAATCAAACAACACAACCATCTCAATCTATTCTTAACCCCGATTTACATGCCATACGTAAACATAACCTATTAAAAACATAACATACTAAATGTCCCTTTTAAAGTCTAAGACTACAAGAAGAATAAGAATCATAAAAGTATTAATTATATATACTTAATATCTCGATTCTCAAGTCAAGTTCGTCTATACTTGATTTTGTGATTTTAATGGACAAGTAACTACTAGTCTTATGGAATAATTCATGAGTCACAAAAGTGAAATTTATACTTTTTTGTGTATGTATTAATGCTATTATTAATATATAATTAGTGAATAATTGACTAATTATGCGCACATTTATCAATTTTTCGCACATCAAGTTTGATTTTCAAAACATTTGGAAACATGTGTGTAAATGTTACGTTTTACAAACTCACGGGGTTACCCGCGGGCATGAGCATAGGCAAAACATTGTACCCGCATACAGGTGGCGAGAGGGTGACAGACAAGAAAAGAATCGCGACTAGGGGTGATGGTTAGTAGTACTCGTGCCCATTGCCCAAGGGTGCTCCTAGTTTTGAGAAAAAAACCCAATTGTTAAAGTAGTTAACCGTGAAGTGAAAGCTCAACCGGCGGGTCAATTGAAAAACCGAATTTTTAAAACATTGTTTATAACTCAAAATCTTCCTCAAAATAGAAAATACAAAATCGATGCCAATTACCTGGAAACAAAGCTTTGGACAAATTCCTAAAAACTGAAAATACATATGGAAACATCATTAATCAAAATGTCGCATAAATCATAACATTAAACAACATAGTAACAAACTAACAACTTATGTCAAAAAATGCGACATAACCTTGACTAACATTGCCATCACAAGCCTTTTAAGAAACAACCAACTTGACATGGCTCGTAAACTATTTGATGAATTACTTAAACTAACAATCGTGTCGGGGAACATAGTGATATATTATTATTCTAAGCGGGGACAATGCTAGGAAGCACTTAACGTTCTTTCGTCATGCGTTTTAACAATGTGAAATTAAACGAGCCTGGCTTTTTGATCTTGGTTGAGTCCTTGTGCTCGTGCTGGTTTATTGTTGTGACGTTGTTTTAGGCAGGCAACAGCTTCATGGTTTGGTATTGTGATGTGGGTTGGAAAATTATGAACTAGTTAGGAATACATTATGGTGAGATGGACGAAGCTTGACGTGTGTTTGATGTTTTTCATAAATGGAATGGATTGCTTTGGAGCGTGAGCTAGTGTGTTACATTCATTGTAACTTGTTAGATGACGCTTTAGGTATTTTTAATAGAATGCTTGTTCTTGATATAGTTGCTTGGACTACAATGATTTATAGATTCCCATAGACTGATGGTGGGTAGGATAAGGAGTTCGAGTTGTTTTTTTTTTATAAGATTAGAAGAAGGGGTGAAACAGGGCCTAATGAGTTCACTTTGGATTGTGTGATGAGGACTTGTGGTTGATTAGATGCTCTGCTTGAAGGAATGATTGTTTATGGACGTGTGATTATATATGGATTTGAGTTTGAACATTCGATTAGCGGTGCCCTAGTTGAGTTCTATTTGTTAGTCGTTATCCTTTGTAATATTGTGTAGGTTGGGCTCAAGCAGCCCGCTTCTAGATTATTTTTGTGTAACTTATATAATGTACTGAATATTCATTATAATGACACACACAATTTACATCTTTCATGGTATCAAATCCTTAAAACAACCGATCCTCTAAATCCCTAAAACCCTAATTTTTTTCGTTCCTCACTTAACTAAGTATTTTGTTTGCTCGATCATTGGTATCGAGAATTTATATATCGACTTCCCCTTAGTCGATTGTTGGTTGCTTCGTTATTAGTTACATTCGGCTTCCCCTTAGTCGATAATTATTTGCTGTTTGAAGTTAAAGGTTTATTGCTTCGTTGATTGTTTGTTTGAGTGAAGCTACTACATTCATTGTTTGACGCTAAAGCTAAAGGTTTATCAGTTGACTTATGTTTACCAGTTGACTCTTGTTTTGCTACTGTTCTATTCGAATCAAGTGCTCCAACAGTTGGGTTTGTTTGTTGCCTTTTTTTATTTACATTGTTTATCATGACTGTCATAACTAGTCCACCGGTTATCTTGCTTTTTGACAAACTTATGACAGTCACTAACCTTACTACCCTTATTCCCATCAAATTGGATATGGATGAGATGAACTACTCCTCTTGGGTCTATTTTTTCCAAAACCATTGCAAAGGTTTTGAGGTTTTGGAACATATTCTGGGAAAACCAACAGATGAGGCCACCTCGAGTGACCCGTCGCCTCCCATTTCGGATTGGTTAAAAATTGATTCTATTGTACTTTCCTGGATTTTCGTGACCTTGTCAAAAGCCATTCAAGCAAGACATGCTGTTGAAAACCTAAAACCGCTAAGGAGGCTTGGGATATTCTTGCCGAGATTTTTGGTGACAATAGACGTTCTCGGTCTATTACAATGAAAGCGGAATTACGTTCGTTGAAGCTTGGTGATTTGAGTATTGATGCATATTTTCGTAAAATTGAATCAGTTGCTACTATTTTGGCAGGTCTTGGTTCGCATATTAGCAATAATGATATTGTCAATATTGCTCTTGATAGGTTGCCGGATTACTACGGCGGAGATGCGGTTGAAGTCGAGGGCTCAAGCTACTAGCATTGATTCATCATCATCCTCCCCTATGGTCTTATTAGCCAACTCGGGTAATAATACTACATGTCGTTCTATCGGCGCTTCGGGTAAGATTAATAAACCTTGTTTTAACTTTGCTCGTGGTTTTTATTGATTTGGCAAGAGTTGTCGATATATGCATAGGGGTACTAATTCCGGGGTCAATGGGAATACTTCACTTTGGTCAACGAGCACTACTCGTTCTAATTCTTCTTCGGCCTCTCCAAACATGACTCCGGAACAAATGATGGCTCTTATTAAGACGCAACCAGCTTTATTAAACCAGTTTGGACATTCGGGAAATACTAGCGCTTCTGTTAACTTGAATACTCGTCCCACTGCCAACTTTGCCACATCTATTGGATCGGCCTAGCCGGTAGGGGTGTTCACGGGGCGGTTCGGTTCGGTTAGTTGGAAGATTTAAACTATCCGTCGCGGGGCGGGTAATTAATTTTACTATCCGTCGCCGAACCGTACTAGGCGGGTAACCGGACATGCGGGTACCCGAAGTGAGCGGTTACCCGCGGTTCGGGTCACGGTTAACCGTTTTTTACGTTTAATAGAGTTTAACCGTATAAAAAATAACATAGTCTAGAACATAAAATGTATTTCTAGTAAAATTAAATGACGTTGAATTTAAAAGTCATATAAAACTTAACTATTTCGTTACAATAATTGCATTCAAATATTCATATATAACGTATTAACAAAAAATATTACTCGACGTTATAGATTACGATCACATTAATCAATTTTCACACATAGATTTTTACAAATGTTTACTTTACGAGCGAAAAAGTCGTTATACAATAAAAGTATTGCAATAATCGGTTAATACTTGTACAATTATTTGAATATTAGTTAGAAAATAATCATGTATAATATGCACGGTTCGGTTCGGTTAACCGCGGATATCTAAAAGTAAAAACCGAAACCGAACCATTATAAGCGGGTTTTTTCGGTTTCGGATTGAGCGGTTCGGCTCGGTTCGTCGGTTTCACGGTTTTTTTGAACACCCCTACCGGTACTTGGCCTATCCAGCCCGCCTGGCTTTACCCAAACCATGTATGCTCCTATTCAATTTACTACTCAACAGGCCCAACTGCCCAGTAGGCTCACCCAGGTTCCAGTATGCATACTGGCCCAACTCAAACTTTCAGTCCAATGCAGTTTTCGGGTCATCTTGGCAGCAGGCTACTTCAGGTCAGCAAGGTATCTCGGGAGGATAGCCAAGTTTGGATCCCATGAGACACGAGACATTGTTGCCAAATGCTTTTAGTGCTATGACGCTTCAGGATCCTGCTTCGGCTAACTAGAATATGCATACAAGTGCGAGTTCTCACCTTAATGATTATGTGTCTAGTCTTAGTAATATTTTTAATTTGCATTTATCCATCTGTCTCGGTTAGAGACGGTTATTCCATACCCGTTACCAACTCGGGCCATAGTGTTTTGCCTACACCTTATCGACCTCTTCATTTAAATAATGTTCTTATTACTCCTAATATTGTCAAAAATCAAATTTATGTCCGTTACTTTGTTCGTGATAATTGTTGTACTGTCGAATTTGACGCTTTTGGTTTTTCTATTAAGGATTTCCTAACTCGTCGGTTCCTACTTCGATGTGATAGCACTGGAGATCTTTACCCGATCACGAAGCCTTCCACCATTCCTCATGATTTTCTCACCAGTCAGTATATGTGAGACCAGCGCCTTGGACATCTAGGAAGTGAAGTGTTGCGCCATGTTCTTTCTAGTAATTCAATTTCGTGTAATAAAGAGAAACCTCTCATTCTTTGTCATGCTTGTCAGCTTGGCAAACACATGAGGCTTCTATTTGTTAGTTCTAGTACTTTGGTTCAATCTTGTTTTGACATTGTTCACTCGGATTTATAGACTTCCCCAATTCTGAGTCTTTTTGGTTTTACATACTATGTTTTGTTCTTGGATCATTATTCATAATTTGTTTGGGTTTATCCGTTAGTTAATAAATCTGATGTCTTGTCTAAATTTATGTTGTTTCGTAATTTTGTTCACACTCAATTTAAGTGTGAGATAAAGTCATTTCAGTGTGATCATGGTGGTGACTTTGACAACCACACTTTCGATAAGTTATTTACTTATAATGGGATTCAGTTTGGTTTTTCTTGGCTACGAACCTCACAACAAAACGGTAAGTCTGAACGGATCATCCGAACCATAAACAACCTTATTATCACCTTACTTTTTCAGGCTCATCTACCTCTTAATTATTGGGTTGAAGCTCTTAATATGGGCATTCACTTGCTAAATATTTTACCCTAACATGCCACTAATAATGAAATACCTCATACCCGTCTTTTTGGCATCACACCCGAATATAGTCTTTTACGCACTTTTGGATGTCTTTATTACCCTCACCTTGATACCACTAATAAAATTGAACCACGTGCCACACTTTCTATATTTTTGGGACATGCGTCCAATCACCGTGGATATCGTTGCCTTGACCTAAACTCCAATGAAATTATCATTTCCCGTCATGTTACATTTGATGAGACAGTTTTCCCTTTTGGCTCGATGACACCCACCTCGCCAACCTCATATAACTTTTTAGACGAGTCAACTAATCTCAATTCTAATCTTATACGCTCGACACCCATCACTAATAAAAATAACACTCATACTGATATCCCAACTAATGGCTCGGCCCAACATAATGATGGCCCAACCTCACCATTACCTCAGCCCAACATAACAACTGATATTACTACACCTACTATTAGCCCAATGCAACAACCGCAGCCTACTCACCCTGATCCTAATCCAAACGTTGGCCCAATTCAAATGCTGGCCCAAGACCAGCATCCACTGCATACCGGCCCAACTATCATAGCCCCAGATATCGATCCAAACTCAGTTTTGGTTCATCCTATGGTTACACGCTTTCGTATCGGGTCCAATCGTCCTCCTGAGTGTCTTAATCTTCATGTGTCTTCCATTTCTCCTTTACCGAAATCGTATGTTGATGCGTTTAATGATCCTAATTGGCAAAATGCTATGAATGATGAATATGATGCACTTATTAAAAAATAATACTTGGACTCTAGTCCCTAGACCCGCAAAGGCCAATACTGTTCGTTGTATGTGGTTGTTTCGCCATAAATATTTGGCGGATGGGACTCTTAGTCGCTACAAGGCTCGTCTTGTGGCGAATGGCAGTACACAATTATCAGGAGGTGTTGATGTTGATGAGACTTTTAGTCCGGTTGTTAAACCGGGCACTATTCGGACTGTTCTTAGTTTGGTTATTTCTCGACACTCGCATGTTCATCAGCTAGATGTCAAGAACGCATTCTTACATGGTGATTTATCTAAGACAGTTTATATGCATCAACCTCATGGGTTTCGGGATTCTGCACATCCTGATCATGTTTGTTTATTACAAAGGTCTCTTTATGGTCTTAAGCAGGTTCCTCGGGCTTGGTTTCAGCGTTTGCTGCTTATATTACTCGTGTTTGATTTGCTCATAGTCGTTGTGATTCATCATTATTTATATACATACAGGGGACTGACACATCTTATTTGTTATTGTATGTTGATGATATTGTACTCATTGCTTCATTGCATAGGAGTTTTTTATGACAGATATCGGGTCGCTTAATTATTTTATGAGTATTTCTATTACACGTGATTCTTCAGGGATGTTATTGTCTCAGCGAAAATATGCTGCTGAGATTCTTGAGCGGGCACATATGACTAATTGTAATCCCAGTCGGACTCCTGTTGATACTGAGTCTAAGCTCGGGGATGATGGTGATCCAGTTTTTGACCCGAACTTATATCGGAGTCTTGCGGGTTCTCTACAATATCTTACTTTTACTCGCCCATATATTTCTAATGCATAGCAACAGGTTTGTCTTTATATGCATGATCCTCGGGAGCCTCATTTCTCGGCTCTTAAACGAATTTTGCGATATGTTGGTGGTACATTAGATCATGGTTTGCAGTTATATTCATCTTCTACTACATCTTTGGTTGCATATTCGGATGCGGATTGGGCTGGTTGTCCTACTACTCGAAGATCTACTTCTGGTTATTGTGTCTTTCTTGGCAACAACTTACTCTCATGGTCCTCTAAGCGTCAACCGATGCTTTCTCGTTCTAGCGCTGAGGCAGAGTATCGTGGTGTTGCCAATGCTGTTGCTGAGACTTGTTGGTTGAGGAATCCTCTCCGTGAGTTGCATACACATTTGTCTTCAGCTACACTTGGTATTGTGATAATGGCAGTGCTGTTTATTTGTCTTCTAATCTGATTCAACATGAGTGTACGAAGCATATATAGATAGATATTCATTTTGTTAGAGATTTAGTTGTTGCTGGTGAGGTACGAGTTCTTAATGTTCCCTCTCGTTATCAGTTTGCGGATATTTTCACCAAGGATTTGCCTCTGCTTTGTTTGAAGAGTTTAGATCCAGCTTGAGCGTCCGGTGTCCTCCCGCTCAAACAGCGAGGGAGTGTTAGTCGTTATCTTTTGTAATATTGTGTAGGTTGGGCTCAAGCCCGCTTCTAAATTATTCTTGTGTAACTTATATAATGTACCGAATATTCATTATAATGACACACACAATTTACATCTTTCACTATTGTGGTTGTATTAAACCTGAGCGTTTCTGATTTGAATTCTCAAAAAATAGACTCATAATAACGGGTAGGATTGAAGAAGCAGAGTTGGTATTTAATGGCCAACTTAAAAAATTATCCATATACTTTGATACGGTGCATTAACATTTAATCGTTTTGATACGGTGTATACTTTGGTACGGTGCATACTTTGATCGATTTGAGTATTCAGTAGAGCTGCTCGACAAAATGCCTCACAATAATTTATCGTCCACCTATACTTTGATACGGTGTATTAAAGAAACGGCAATCTGCATAAAGCTTTGGAGCTCTTTGAAGTAACGAATTAGGAAAGGAAAATGGTAACATGCAGTGATCTCAGGTTGCATCAACAACAATCAACATGAAAACGCATTAAATTTAACCTAAAGCTATGCACAAATTGAGTGCGGAAAGTTCTAGAGCAACTTTTTCAGCTTGTTTCATGCATGTTCATTTATCGGGTCTCTTCGAATGGGGAATGGGGCATTAGTGGATATGTACTTTAAATGTGGGAACATAACCGCTGGTCAATCATCATTTACCAGCATTGTGAATCCGATTGTGCTTGCATGAACTGCTCTGCTTAATGGATACGCACGTCATGGTCTATGCTTCAAGGCGATTTCACTTTTTAAAAATATGATCAACCATGGATCAAACCAAACAGAGAGCAACTTTAGATAGGGTTCTGTCTGCTTGTACTCATGCAGATTGGGTCAATGAGAGAATCAGGTACCTTCATCCAAGAAGCAGAAGAACTGATTAAGAAAATGCCATTTGAGTCGCACTGTGTGGTGATGGGAGCGTTACTAAAAGTATGTTGGTTATGATTTGACTAGAGTTGGTCAAAGAGTGACTCGGAAGATGATCAATATGCAACCTAACCCTTTATCCGTCTATCTGATTAGAGGATCCTGGTCGCAGTTTGATTGAAGTCGAGAATAAAATTTGTGAGTTCTCTGTAGAAGATGGATCACATCGATGTTATAGCATATTTTTTCAAGTCTCGACCACCGAACATCGAATATCTAATCCATCATGTAACTGGATTATGTTTCATAAACATTTAACAGCACCTAACATGTGTATAACAGGTCATCATTTCTGACTGAATTCTTTTTATCCTCTCACTATTGACCATGGCTTCATTTTTGTTATGTTTTCTTATCCTTATTATATTTCCGTTTATTCCGCCTTAACGCCTCAAACATGATCTTACATTTGATGCTTCATGTACCAAATTTTGTAATTTTTGACATGTGATACATAAAATTCTCAAGGGTTCCATTTATATAAATCGAAGATATTTCCCATGTTTTGACATGTCAATAAGATTGTATAGGTTGATTTGGTTTGATTCAGCATCTTAGTTTAAGCCTAATTTAATATACAGAATCAGGTGATTACCTAAGAGTGAAATACAGTAAAAAAAATATCGTAGATACATTTACAGCCCGCGATACTATCTTCTACTCTACAGCTGTGAGGCATGAGTAATGTGTACGTCTCGCATAGAAGTTTTCACAGCAATGTGAGTCAGTTATACGGCGGTTTTCTTTTTTTCTCTTTTTTATGGTCAACCAAAGGGATGCAACTGTGCATAGTACCTTTCTCCCTATATGCATGTCACGTGTATGTACACAACTAGGATAGTGTTTAATGCTAATCATATAGTGCATATGACTGAAGGTGACAGGATTTCTGTCATTTTTTGGGGTGGTAGGGTTGGTTGTGGGAGGGGGAATCAGAACACCTTATAATTATCAACGTGTGTATTCTCGATATAAATTCTAGAAAACAGATGCCTTGTGGTCATTATGTTTCCTCTGTTTTGTGTACGTTTCTTTGAAGTGGTTGGATCATTAAAAACGAACCTAATTCTGTCATGAAGTGCTTGCTTTCGATTTAGTAGACATGTTGATAGGTCACAAAAGTTGTCTTTGCTCCACCTAATTAGCATCAATTTTGGAACACGCCCACTGTTTTTCATAACTTAATTTTAGCTCTGTTTTACTTATTTATATACTGAAGCTTAGCTTATTATATATATATATATATTGAACAACTTAGCTTATTATAGTTTATGTTTTTGAGCTTTTCTGTAATTGCAGTCTGCAATATGAACTAATAGTTTATATATTGATATGTAGTTTAAAGCAACAACCCCGGCTCCAAAATTAGTAGAAAACCAATATAGTTTTGCGGAATTCACTAATAAAGCTGATAAATGTGTAATCTGATCAGTGAAAGTGACATACGATAATTAGCAAGTGATGCGTACGATTACATAATATAAAATAAACTGAACCATTAACAAAAGGTTATAAAAGCTTAAAATGAACAAAATACTTAATGAAAATACCCGAAATACATAACATACTTTAGTAATTGTCATTGTAAGTATGTTATGCATTTCGGGTATTTTCAGAAAAGATTTTGTTCAATTTTAACTTTCACCCTTAGAAAAACAAATAGCTGTTAATATCATCACATTCTGGTAAGCTGATGTCTGCTGCTAATTTATGCTCTAATTTGACTCTTCTTGCTTTTGAAATATGACATGCATAATCTAATTGATCAAGAGTTGATTATCTGAGTCTTTTCTTCATCAATGTTATAATCTGTGGGCACCACTACAATCTGCAGATGTTGTTTGTTGGTTTTCTCATCAAGTTTTTCGACATCCCATTCTAGTTCAGGCTTTGGCTCAACCAGTCCTTTGTTTCTGTATTTGCAATACAACACCAGTTGCAATACTCCAAGAGGAGCCCCCACCAGATTTGGAGCCTGAAATGCCGTGATAATTTACTAATCTTCCAAATAAAACATTTCAATTTTTTAAAAAGGTTAAAACACAGCTTGCATGGTACTAACCGTGATCAGAAGATCCCATCCTAGAAGTCCATATGCCATCCATAGTGCACTCGCAAGAAACGAGAACAACGACAATCTAAATGGCATATATTCCACACTCTTTGTCTGAATCACTTGTTTCTGAAAAAGAAATTCAGAAATTATGTACATTTATTGAAGTAAAATGCACTAAAAGAACTTATTTTTTTTGTCATTTGGGTACTTACCATGACAATAAGAGGAGAACAATACATGGCTACTGATGCTATAAGTCCCACGCTTCCAACAATTTGTTTTCTGGTTTTGTGATCATGGAATACAAAAGTTGAGATCAGTGCGGTGATGGTGAAGATGAGTATAACTCCAGTTGTCATGATCCCGGCCTTCACCTGCAATTCCCACATCACAAGATTGGTATATTTTTCTTACAGATTACACAATTGCATGCATGCTAGTGATTGTATACATACACTCTAATATTCAGACATACCTTTTGTTTAGGTGAAGTGAACCATATGAAGATGATGATGAATGAGAACTCAAGAAGGATACCGAGACCATTAATGGTGATCATTGGAAAGTTTTCCCATCTATAGCTTACGACAGGCAAACCATACCAAGTATACAACAAGCAATTCAACAAGGAGACGGTGTAAGGTACAAATGAGAACTCCTCTGTGCTTTTCTTCTTTATGACCCTAGCAAAAGTCCATCTTCATAAGAAACATACACAAGTTTCATGTTAGTTGAATGTTTAGCAATATATATAATTAGCTCTGCTAGCTTCATAATATTTTATCATATAAACATTGTGTTTGTATCTTACATGGGAGCAGCATAAAGCATAAATGAGGCAGCATTCCCTGTAAAGAACCAGTGTTTTAGACTTGTATGTTCAAAAATATGAGAAAAGATAACCAAGTAATATCTAAGAATATCGAAAAATACCCATTAGTCCTACAGCCAATCGCAACATGACAATCATATTTTCTTGTTAAATTCTGTAAAGAAAACAAATGGTGCCAAGAAGAGATGGCGAAAGAAAATTGTAGGATTAAGTGCTTTTGCTTGGACAATGTAGCATGCATTTGAGGGGCTATATATACTACCCGTAGGGAGGGAACTTTATCTTGGTATCATTTTTGAGTTTTCAATTTTAGAGATTATTATTCTTCCGAAAAAGATGATAAGGCATCATTGTCGATAGGAAGCACCTAACGTACACATTGCAAGATGTTTTGTGTGGTAAAACTATAATATATAATTTTCCTAGTACGTAACTGTTAATAGAATTGTACTGCGACTGCTGATTATTTACTATTTCAGTTAAATTTCTAACATTACAAAGTTAAGAATAGGCAAAAATCATAGTAATACACTAGGCATGAGCATTCATGCTGCAAAATGTTTTTTGGTGCTTTTAAAATAAAAGGGGGCATTTACATCTATATCCTTACAAAAGTTCAATATTACATCAATATCCTTCTTAATTTTTTAATTACGTCATTATCCTTCATAAACTTTTATAATTACATCAATATCCTTCGCAAACTTTTATAATTACATCAATATCCTTCTCATACTTTTGAAATTACATCAATATCCTTCCCAAAATTTTAAATTCTCATATACATCAAAAAATCAACATGTTTTCTCATCAATCGAGGCCAAATATGCATATGAACAAATAAATATATATGAGCAATATTTTTTTCATATTTATATCCAAACTTTTGTAATTATATCAACACGTTTTTTTGTCGTTCGAGGCCAAAAAGTATATATGAATAATATGATCATGATCAATATAAGAGATAAATAATAGTTTCATAATCTAAAATCAATATAATTATGATTTAATTGATTTTTGGACATATATATCTTTCTTAAAAGTGTGAGAAGGATATTGATGTAATTAAAATTTTTTGGTAAGGACGTTGATGTAATTAAAAAATTAAGAAGGATATTTATGTAATATCAACTTTTGAGAAGGATATACATGTAAATTTTCCAAAAAGGGAGAAGCTATTCCACCTGAACGTGTGGATGAGGAGTTCTTTTTTTCTTTTCTTTTTTTTGTGGATGGGAGTAGTATGACTCATAGTTTATGAGCATTTAGTTTTTATCTTTTACTTAAATAATGCTCTTAGAGTTTGAATGTGATAACTTAAAATTTGGGGATTTTGTTTTGAATATTGTCTTATAACTTGTTTATGGTTACCTATTGAGTGGTGGATGCCTCAAGATTTCCACTATCAAGTGATTTAATATTCTTAGGGTGCTTGTTTGGACATTTGGCTTTAAAATGGTAAAAAAGAAAGATGGTGAACATAAAGTACTGCATTATTTTTGGGCAAAAATTGAAAACTTCTATCCACTTATTCAAGTTATAGAAAACGTTTACAGACATAATTTGGAGGCCTTTGCATGACATGATTCACTCTATGTATAATTAGCATCATATAATGAATAACATGATTCATTTAGGAGCCTTTGTAAAGAGAATGTTATATAATAGAAGTACATAGCATTTGATTTGTGAAATTCACCAAAAACATTAGATAAAGAACCAAAATCACAAATCTCCATCTTACATATTTCTTCACATTTTAGTCCATTATACATACAAGACTAAACACAAACATATGTACACTCTCTCCCCCTCTTTGATGACTTATAAAATTTCGCTCCCTTTCCAAAAAGTCATCAAATGTCAGTCAATAATTAAACCATTGCAAAATGTAGCTGTATGGTAGTTACATAGCGTGAGCACACTGCTGGTAATATCAAAAGGCAATGAGTTTAATTAGCACAAACATTAACAAACACATATGTGCATTTTTCAGTATTCGGAAAAGATAGTTAAGTTTCGTGATTCCGATTTTATGCATACGCATATATTCTTGGTAGGAAAACGCAGTCAAAAAAACTTGGCTAGTCAAGCTACCCTATCTAATCAACATTTTAAGATCTTATGCATCGATGCTTGAGTAGTTTGAGAGATCTTAAATTGGTTTCTTATCCGGGTTCATTTGATTTGTGTCCATCCTTTTTTACTTACTAATAATGCATATCTAAATCCTAAACCTTATGTCTTATTTTGGAAATATATTATTGGAATCCAACACATGAAGAGTTTGTCATTGTTTCTCTAAAAGAAATATCACAACCTAACAAATGAGAAGCAATGGATCAAATGGTCGTCAAATCACGTGTCGTGTTCTATTGAAAAATATATCCTTTTTAGGAAACATATAGAGAATAAAGCAAAACGAGCTACATGGGGATGCAACTCTGATAAATTGATGGACCGTGTAGTCTCGTGCAGACATGCTCAACATGCTCCATTCTGGTACATACAACTTGGTTTTGAGTTGCAACTACAAGCTCTAAATGCTCAAAATTTTATCAAAATCACTAGTATGAAATTCTAGTTAAATTATAGTCTTCGGGCATACCAAAGTTACTAAAAGGCGTTGTTACACATCGTTATAAGGCCAAAAATTATACTAAACTTTTTTTTTACCCTTTTATCCGCTGTAATAGCACTAAAAACAGACACACGAAAACATTTTTCCAACTCCTTTCAATCTCAACACAAAAGTTGCACCACAGCGTTGTGATAACAACTTTGAATCATAAGCCGTCCATAACTTTGAAAGCGGTGTACCACGCCAAGAACATTTAGCATAAAGTTGGATGTAACTTGCTCAAACACCATGCTTTTAAGAATTACGAATGAACACTTTCTAGGTATGCTAACTACATAAAGAATGACACATGAGATTGCGGCCATACCCGATTTTAGTTAAAAAAAAGTGTATTTTTTTTTTCGAAAATGGGGCTTTACGGTACCCACAATATTAATCACGGATGATACTCTTGCTACTTTATCTACTTATGATACAACTTTATTTTAACCTAAACTTTTTTTAGTACAACATTGGTTAATTAGCCAAAAAATCCTAAATGTTAAAGGTGAAATATCAGAAGAAAAAAATAGAGTAATTACTGCCCTGCATGATTATGCATTATAATTAGCGTAGCAGCCCAGCAAATGAGATATCAATCACAGAAAGAGGCTGAGTTAAGAACAACCAAGAATTGAGAAGTAAAGCACAGACGTGATCATTTATCTGAGCTTACCAATGATATGTGGCTTTCTTAGGTCTCTTTAAGTTCTTACCGTCCGTTTACATTTATTCCTTACTAATTCGGAAAGTTGGCATTTCATTGGTTACTATGAGTGGCATTGATGATGTTCTCAGTGACAATCCACAATATGCGTGGCTATTTGGATTTTTTTTTCTTTAAATGCTCCTTATTTTTTGTGTTTTACTACTTTTGTCTTGTCAAACTTTATATTTTATGTTTTTTTTTCATTTCCCAGTTTTTAGATAAAAACAAAATTAGAAATATATAAAAAAATTCAAAAATTTAAGAAGAGTATTACATGCATTTTAAAAGGTACCAATATCCCTTCTCAAAAATGAATTCTATTAGACAAAATACGCATCAATCACTTATATTATACTTTTTCATTCTTTTTGTGTACACTATTGTCAGGATTAAGGAAGTAGCTTATAGCCTTATACCGATCAAACATAGCTGAAATGACAAGTGTATGTTTTATCATGCAAGCAGAGGCGGACAAAGAACCTATAGTTACCTGGTGCAAAAAACAAAAATAAAAATAAATTACAAAGTTATCGTCATTTCAAAAAATAAAACACACTTAAATATCGCTGTTTAAAATAAAGCACACTTAAATATTGTACAAGATTTAAAATTTTCTTTTTTCTTCAGGATCGTGTTCACTCCCAAGTTCTTACGAACGTTGGGACAAAAATGTATATATTCTAGTTTATTTTGTTCAAGTCATCCAACTACACTTAAATTAATGGTTTTTTTTTTTTTTTTACTTTCACTCGGTAGTCTTACCTAAGGAGGGGTTTCTTTTCGTATCGTTAGGCATCTTACACAGGAAATTTGGTTTGGTTGTTTCCATGGTGGTTACAACTAAAATCATTAATATGCAGGCGTACATTTAGGAATTCATTATTATTGAAATATTGATGATCATAGTAAAACAAAATTAAGTTTGTTGACGTAACTGTATACTACTAGACTACGAGGCATGACCACACCCGTGCATTGCACCGGGCTTGGTGTGTTGTATAAATTTTATTTTTATTCTTATAGTTTCAAGTTTACATCAATTGTATTGAAGTTATGAAAGAGGGGCATGTTACTTTTGTCAAGATTACATCATAATTTAAACCTCACATAATTTTTGTATGAATGAATAGAAGTGATTCTTGCAGCTCCAAAAGCCTCGGTATATAGTTGTGCTTTGACCAATTAGTTCATATATTCAACTCCATTTTCTTCTTTTCAGAAGTTCAAGTAC